>JACEFZ010028150.1:155000-288632 GCA_014155875.1 Cepaea nemoralis | reverse complement strand
GTGAAGGGTTAACGTATTCGCAAATGATGCTCACACAACGAGAAACAACGCCAAATTGAGCAGAAGAGTGCGTGGGTCCATTTGTTTTCGCACAATTAGCAGCGATGTCATGTGGCCACGCCAACGAAATCCGAAACAACCGACGAAAACCGAAACAATTTTTTCGAGGAAATATCGACGAAAATCGAAATCGACTAAAACTGAAGGCAATGAAAACCGAGATTTTACTGTATATATAAGAGCGTTACATGCTCAAGATTAGCATATGATGGTCGTGGTGGTGAGGAACAGACATATTGATTGATGAGAAATGCGACACTCCAAAATAGACTAGCTGGTCTAGATATATGATACTCGCTTTGGGTACGAGAAGTCCTTGGTTCAAATCCCGGACAAACTCATCTAGCCAGTAATTCTGATGCAATGATTTTTGAATGTCTTGTAAGGACATTTACAATTCAGACACCCCGCAGTTAACTCTCTTGGCACTCTGTTCAAGTGACTTGTAAGTGATATATATTTTGTGATGTGTTCGAAGATTTAATATTGTCTTTTGGTCCTTACTTTTCAGCAAGATTATGATGTAATTTGGGTGATGACGGGACATATATTTATACATATTCCTACCTTTGCCTACATTGGTCAATCTATTGAACCAAGCTTCTTTATAGTACGGCAGTTATTAGACTGGGTTACCCGCCGGGAAAGGTCTAGCTTCCCCCGTCTTCGGCTCCCAAAGTCCCAAAGTGTTACAGACTCCGTCATTCGGTATATTGGCTCAGTTTCTATCAGAGAGCCCTTGTGGTCGTCAGTGCAGCTACGGAGTTCCTGCTCCGTGTGACGCTTCTGGCAGGCCACTTTGCGGAAAGAGATTGAGTCATACGGGATAAAACCCGGATCCGTGAGTTCGATAACCCGATAACTATGAGTTCTAGAGCAATTAAGATAAAGACATTCATGCAGAAATCGGATACGGATACTCTAAGATCGTTGATAGTTGCGATTCCTTCCACGATAGAGAAACAAAGAAGAAGAAGTAGAATGAGGAGGAGGAGAAGAAGAAGAGGAAGAGGGAGGGGATTAAGAAGGAGAAGAAAATGAAAGAAAGATAGAGAAAGAAGAAGAAGAAGAAGAAGAAGAAGAAGAAGAAGAAGAAGAAGAAGAAGAAGAAGAAGAAGAAGAAGAAAAGAAGAAGAAGAAGAAGAAGAAGAAAAAGAAGAAGAAGAGAAAAAGAAGAAGAAGAAGAAGAAGAAGAAGAAGAAGAAGAAGAAGAAGAAGAAGAAGAAGAAGAAGAAGAAGAAGAAGAAGAAGAAGAAGAAAGAATAATGAAAACAGAGGAAGAAGACTGAAAAAGAAGGAGAAGGAAGAATTAAGAAAAAGAGGAAGAAGAATGAGAAAGAAGAAGAAGATGGGTTAAGAAGAAAGAAGAATGCAGTAGAAGAAGAAGGAAGAGGTGGATGAGGAGACAGAGGCAGATGTAGAGGGAGGGAGAGGCAGAGATGAAGTCAATGGGAGACAGAGAGAAAGATGGAGGGGTTATGAGGAAGAGGAAATAACAAATGTCCAGATCCCGTGCCTGCCAGTCTGTGTTCTTTGACATTATCTGATATGGTAGAATGAGGTATATAGGTAACACAGCAGCTTGAGCATGCAATATATAGGGTATATTTTTCATGGCAGTGCAGTGTTTGAAAATATTGCCGGTCCAAGTTTTGTATTCACCCTCTGTAAAGTTCATGCAACGTAATAGGTAAATACAAAACTTGGATTGGTAATATTTTCAAACACTGCACAGTCATTGAAAATACACAATGTACAAGCATAGCACTGACAGAATGGAGTTCTGGAGTTCTTACCATTGCAAGTTCTCTGGTGTGGAAGAGTGAGGTATATAGATAAGACAGCAGTTTGAGCAAGCAATCTACAAGCACAGCACCGATTGAATGGAGTTCTTTGCTATGTCCTGAGCATGATGAGGGGTCTCAACACAATCCGATCCACCAGCCCCGATTAAGTTATGACATCATCATGTGTCATGCCGATAAGCGTGGGTGGTCATGGTTCGCCACCTCACAAAATCACCAGAAGCCTTGGATCAAATTCTTGTCCCGATTATGTCATGCGGCTAAGCCATACAAGTATTCAAGTTCCTCTGCCTTCCCCTTGCCCAATCCCTTCAATTGTGCCAGTTGTCACTAGGTTTTCTAGTTTATCTCTCTTCGTTATGTTGTGAACTGATGAACCATTGTGTTCTGGGCATCTGTAAAGAAGGTAATCTACCATTACTTTCCCCCTTAACAGTGACACACTGATCGGTGACCTTAGCCATTGTCTCTCTAAAGAGATCCTCTGCCTACATGGTGTATGATATCACCCCTTTTACCTCTGAAGTCGCAGTGGGTTCGCCTGAAGGCGAGGGTCACTGGAAATAAGGAAAGCTAACGCACGCGCACAAATTAGTCCAGTGAACTAAACGTTGTGTATGGACTACGCTCGTGTTCAAAGCGAGCAGTATAAACAAATGGTATCATCACAATAAAAGCGACACATATTGTAACCCTCCAGACATAGTACTGCCTGATGCTATTTGGCCCATTTGGAGAACCGCTGGTGTAGCGAAGTGCAGCTTGAAGGAGTTCCGTGCGGGGCTTCTGTTCACAGTAAACTGACGATTCGTCTGGAAGGTGATTACTTCGTCAACATTCATAATAACGCGGATCTGACTTGGAGAAACAAGTTTAATGACCACAGTGTATAGACGTAATACACTCGACGAAGAAAGCGGTCTGTAGTTACTTCATTTAAAGGCCTAGTGTACAAAAGAGTTGCGCTTGCGGATTATCGTGCCGGAATAGCTTATTATATAAGTAATTATGTTTCGGGGAGTTCATATGGTTGGGAGGAGAGCGGCGGGAGGGACGGGTTGGAGGGGCGCTCATAGCGTGGTTCTACAATCTCAAAAGATGGCATATAGTTTTATTTGATATTGGAAAGATGTTGAACAATGAATGCACAAACAGTAATAGATTGCACACTTTATTGCCTGAAGTGTTTCGCTGTATCTCTTCAGGTACATACTGCAGAGTTCACACGATAAAATCAGTATGTACCTGACGAGATGCAGCGAAATATTCCAGACAATAAATCGCACAAACTGTGGTTTGTGTCTTATTTTGGAAAGACTGACCTAGAGGGGAATGCGTGGAGGGTTTGGGCGATATTCAGAGCGTGAAGGAAAAGCCAGGCGGACTTTTCATCAAATTGCCACCGGAATAATCGGCATGGAGACTTCCCGGTGGCCTTTGAAGAGGGGGCGGGGCATGTTTGGCTGGCCGTGTCACGAGTGCAATGAAGTCGATGGTTAAATTCCGTATTCGGTACTCTAGCAGTCGGCGTGGCCGAAACGGTAAGATCACTCTAGCTCTTACATTTCCGGTGCGCTATACGCGTGGAAGTGGGACCAACATCAACATCGGTGAGTTGGAGTTTAACGTTGACTTCACGTAAAAACAATCAACGGAAAACGACAGAACGCGAGGCAAACTACTGAACGCAAAATTTCTTAAAAGATCAACATAAGGTTGATGTTGATCGTAACGTCCTGCAAAGGACTACAACAATTATTTTATTCTGCATGTATATCTAATATATAATATATATATACTATATATATATATATATATATATATATATATATATATATTATATATATATTATATATATATATATATATACAGAGAGAGAGAGAGAGAGGAGAGAGAGAGAGAGAGAGATGAGAGAGAGAGATGAGAGAGAGAGACGACGAGAAGAGAGAGGAGAGAGAGAGAGAGAGAGAGAGAGAGAGAGACGTTCATTTGAAACCCATTCCAATGGCTTTATTACAAAAGAATGAAAGAAACATTAACAGGTGTGGTAGAATTAAACAAAGCAAAAGCATTCAGTTTGAATGAATCATGCACCATTTGTTGGTCAGAAGAAGTCGCCGTAGGCATTCAGGCAAGCATCCCATTGCTTACGTAGGCAGCGAATGCCGTCCGGAAAAAAACAAGGATTGTGGTTGCTCTCTGAACCAAGCGTTTACCGCGTTCATTACGTCTGCATCTGTGTGAAATCATTGCCCCTTGAGACCTTTTTTAGAGGTCCGAATAAATGAAAATAGCATGGTGACAAATCAGGACTATAGGCTAGATGTTGCAGAATTTCCCACTTTTTCCTTGCTAATGCTTCCTGCACAATCTTTGCCTTTGTTTTCCAAACCACGTTTTCACTTCACATTCAACTTCGGCGTCACTCGCGAAATGTCTCCCGCCAAGGTGGGTTTTCCATGGACTTAACTTAGCCCCTAGTGATTTCCCGTAAAGCGATGCATAGCTTGGTAGAAACAGTTATGAGGGCGAGTCAATAAGTAAGTCTCGCTGTTGTGTGGGATGACAGGTAAATGAAAACAAAGCGCGCAGTTCTATGCAGCCTGTTTGGGAGGATTGATAAAACGATGGGATAAATGCATCAATGTTGGAAGAAATTATGTTGAGAAATAAAGCGGACAATGAATGTATAAAAATAAACTGGTTTAAACTTGTTATTATATTTAGTTATTTTTCTACAGACATTTGTGACCTACTTATTAACTTACCCTCGTATATATATATATATATATATATATATATATATATATATATATATATATATATATATATATATATATATATATATATATATATATATATATATATATATATATTTATAAAACAAAGTGTATGTATGTATGTCCTTTATTTTTTTCGCTAACGGCCCATCCGATTGAGATGAAATTTTCTACACGTCTTCCTTTCATTCCAGAGCTGCCAACTGTGATATTTTTTTTAGTGTGAAATTGCCTGCTTACTCAGTATTATTTCATTTTTCATTATAATTTCATATATCTCAGGGGACCTAACTCTGTAAAAGTTATTTCAAGGGGCATAACTTTTCTGTATAACTTATAGTCATATTGTGGCATCGTTTTCAAAGATTTATAAACTCTTTGTCCATAGTTATGTACCGGCATATGAGTTATAATAAATAATGATACAATCTATAAGGCATTTTCAAAGTTTTCATAAAAATAATGCATAATGCATAACATTGTAACTCATCTTTCTATACTTAAGAAGTTATCTAAAATATGTTGAACAATATCATCGCATCTTTAGTGTTTTCCGCCATCATATCGGCACGATTCGCTTGACAGCACTTCTCAGCGCTATCAAGCCAAGACACCTTACACATTTCAAGCAGCCTGATACGGGGGGAAAATGGCACGTCGTAATAGCACAAAGAAACAAGCAGCTTCCAAGATGCATAGTGAGAAAACCGACCAGACTATCAAGAAGACGAACCTGCCTTTGGAGAGTCTGCATGCAAGCTGTAATAAAGTATCTGAACCTACAGTCAATGAAACTACCAATAAGAAGAGCGACGACTACCCACAGACGAACACAAAAACTTGTGAGAGGAAGGAGGACCAAGACACCAGAATCAGAAACACTGATTCAAACACAGTCAGATGGGTGGTCAAGCGGCTAAAAATGGAGCTTACTGATCAACAAATACAGAAGCAGCTGCAGGAAGAAAATCTTCACGTCAACATTTTGAAGGCAGAGCGGATTCTTACCTACTCAGAATTAAATGAGATGCTCCACACCAGGGACTGGGCGAACCCGGGCCGGGTCAGACAGACAGACAGACAGACAGACAGACAGACAGACAGACAGACAGACAGACAGACAGACAGACAGACAGATAGATAGATAGATAGATAAACAGACAGGGAGGGAGGGAGGGAGGGATAGACGGAGGGAGAGACAGAGGGATGGGTCTATTAGACAGACAGACAGACAGACAGAGATAGATAGATAGACAAACAGACTGACAGACACAGACAGACAGACAGACAGACAGACAGACAGACAGACAGATAGATAGTCGGGAACTGGAACGGGAGCTTATATGACTACTTATATGAATTAAATGAGATGCTCCCCACCAGGGTCTGGGCGACGCCTGTCCGGGTCAGCTAGTAATTTATATTAAACCAGCATAGGTCAAATAACAAACACACAAACACATCGGACCGTAATGCTGTGTCCAGTATATTCACAAATATTTAAAGAAGAGAAATGATTGGTCGGTTCTCTTCTTTAAATTCGGTTATCTTCTTTAAATGTTTAAATGTTCACTTATGCAACATTTTGTTTTTAAATGTCTACTTTATTCTTCTACTTCAACGTTCAGAAATCAATGGCAAACTACTGAACGTAACCTTGCCAAGAGATAACAGAGGCAGAAATGCTGGTGTTGACTGCGATGTCCTGTAAAAGAGGATATGCACAAAAAAAAACATTTTTGCGATTACTTTCTGAGTGACCGGCACTCATACCAATGTATAGGAAACTAACGCAAAGCAGTCTGCTTCCAAATCGCCAGCAGCTGTGTTTAGAACGCAGTTTGCGGGATTACGAATTGCGCCCGTAACCGCTACGCCACTGAGCCGGGCCAAAGAGACAGTTTTTTTTTTATCCATATCCTTTACAGGACATCGCTGTCAACATCAGCATCTATCAGCTGATTGTTGATTTCTTGGCAAGACAACGCTCAGTAGTTTGCCATTGCTTTCTGAGCGACCGGCTCACATACCCCGTAAATTACCGACGCGGAGAGAACTCGTACCGATTCTCGCGCACATCACGTTACCTACGAGAGTATACGGGATTACGGAGAAAGTCGTGTAACCTCCTAGACCAGGGAGACCGACAAAAGAGACAGTATGACACGTTAATTGCTGTCTTGTGACATCACATTGTGTACATCTGATGTTAACACTGCCACAGCGTTTCTCAGAAGACGGGAGCTAACATTTTAGACTACGAAGAATTCGACTTTGTTTTACTTAGTGAAACCCCGACAGCTGATAAACATTATAAACTATCAAGGGTCACACACATTTCCATTCTAGTGGGGGACAGACACGTACTTCATGTTGACATCTTGTTAAGAAAGCAATGGCAATTAAAAAACAAAAAAACTGAACGAAAACTTGCATAGAAAGTCAACTGGGGGTTGGGTTGATCGCAACCTCATGCCAAGGACAGGCAAAACTTGTGTACCGTGACCCCGGCAGCTCATTAAAATAAAGTGTTATAAAGTGTTACTTATCATCATCATGTGACATGCCGATAACCGTGGCCTGTCATGTTTCGCCATCTCGCATGATCACCAGAGTCGTTTATCAGCTCTGTGTTCTTGTCTCCACCATGCCATGTGGTCAAGCCAGCCAGATGTTTACTTCTCTGCCTTCCCCGTGTTATTTCCCCTCAATTTTACCAGTTGTCACTAAGTTCTCTGATGTATTTCTTTTAATAACAAAAAAGTCGCTTAAAAGTCGACAGGGTCGACTTCATTGTACCGGGATTTTATCCCATATGGCTCAGTCTCTTTCCTCAGTGCGGAAATCGTCGCACAAAGCACGAATTCCGTAGCTCTGGCGACGACCCACAGGAGTCTCCGAAAAATTTCACCCCAGGAACCAAAGGACACGGCCCGGAATCGAACCCACAACCTTCGGAGCCCGAGTCAAACGGCTTGACCACTTCGCCACGGAGACTCCTTCTTTTCATAACATGTTCAACCAAGCATGACTGTCTACGTCTAATTTCTCTGATCAGTTTTCATTTGCTTCTTGTATGTCTTGCTTATTGGTGGTTCTGTCTATTCCTGGTATTCTTTGCATTTTCCTCAGAAACCACATTTCTACAGCTGTCAGATGTTGTTAGCTTCTCTGCTAATTGTCCACGCTTCACACCCATACAAAAGCATATTTTATGTGTACCACGTGAACACTCCTTTTCTCGTTGCAAATGACATTTTGTATTGGTCAGTATGATTTTCATCTTGGAAAAGCTTACCTTCGCAATGGCGATTCTTGTTCTATTCTTGTTACATATAAATGTTTGCATATCCTTTATCCTTTACAGGACATCGCTGTCAACATTAGCATCTTTCAGCTGATTGTTGATTTCTTGGCAAGATTACGCTCAGTAGTTTGCCATTGCTTTCTGAGCGGCCGGCTCACATACCCCGTAAGTTACCGACGCGATTCGAACCACTGCTGATTCTCACTCTCGTCACGTTACTTTACTAGAGTATACGAGATTACGGAGAAAAAGTAACAAAATACAACCCGAAATAGGAGAAGAACAATGTGGGTTTGTAGAAGGCAAAGGTACAGTAAGTGTTATGTATATACTAAGAACAGTAATTGAACGCTCTATAGAAGTAAACGAAGATCTACGCCTTTGCTTTATTTACTTCACAAAGGGCTTTCTATAAAGTGAGACATGTCGACATGATCAGGATGCTAAAAGATCTACACATTGATGGAAAAGATCTTAGACTTATTAAAAAAAACATAAATTGGAAACAACAAGCTGCTATCATAATTGATAATGAAGTACGTCAATATCAGCTTATTAAAAGAGGCGTGAGACAGGGATGTGTAATGTCTCCAGATCTGTTTTCCCTGTACAGTGAAAATATTTTCAGAAATATAGGAAACATGGAATGAATCAATATTGGGGGACGATACATCAATAACATTAGATATGAAGATGATACAATCTTGATTGCAGACAATGAACAGGACCTGCAACATTTAGTAGATGCGGTTGTTGCACACAGTGAACAACTAGGCTTAGAATTGAATTGTAAGAAGACACAGATTATGGTCGTCACTGGGAAGAAGGAAATGCCACAATGTGATATACGAGTAAATGGGCATACTCTTAAGCAAGTGAATCGGTACAATTATCTCGGAACAGCCATAATATCTGATGGGAGATGCCTTGAAGAGATTAGAACAAGAATTGCCATTGTAAAGGTAGCCTTTTTCAAGATGGAAAAAAAAACATACTACCCAATAAAACATATCAACTGAAACAAGAAAAAAAGAGTGTTGGAGTGCTACATAGAACCTATCCTGTTGTATGGATGTGAAGCATGGACAATGAACAGGCAAGCTGAAAAACATCTGATGGTTGTGGAAATGTGGTTTCTGAGGAAAATGCAAAGAATACCATGGACAGACAGAAAAACCAATGAACAAGTCCTTCAAGACACAAATGAAGATTATAAAGTGATTAGAAAAATTAGACGTAGACAGTAAAAATATTTTAGACATATTATGAGAAGAAGTGACTTGGAGAACTTGGTGACAACTGGCAAGATCGAAGGGAACAGACCAAGGGGAAGACCGAGAAGTATAATACCTGGATGGCTTGGTCACGTGGCATGGTCGAGACAGGAACACGGAGGTGATCCACGACTCTGGTGATCGAGTGAGATGGCAAAACATGACCGCCCATGCTTATCGGCATGGCATATGATGGATGGAGAAATAGCCGTGGTTGGAACACAAACAGTTAAGCAATAAACTAAATCGCCCTTGGTTTTGCAGAAGAATGGTGACAATGTTGTGGACACAGGTTGTGTGTGTGTGTGTGTGTGTGCGCGCGTGTGTGTGTGTGTGTGTGTATGTGTGTGTATGTGTGTGTGTGTGTGTGTGTGTGTGTGTGGCGCTCGCTGGCTTAGAACTCAAGCGTAGTCCACATATGGATGGGCCGCTACTTCTACAGCATTTAACTAATATTAGCGCGTGAATTAGCTTTCCATATTACCAATGTCCCTCACCATAAGACGAACCCACACAGACTTCTCCTCCTCCTCCTCCTCTCTCCTCCTCCTCCTCCTCCTCTCCTCCTCCTCCTCCTCCTCCTCTCCTTCTTCTTCTTCTTCTTCTTCTTCTTATTCTTCTTCTTCTTCTTCTTCTTCTTCTAATCCATGCCGTGTGTCGCTGTTGATGATGTCTTTCCACAGCTTTCTGGCTCGTGTACTGCTAATCATTTCTGAAACTGTTGTCCCTCCATGCCATGATACCAAACTCCCCCCCCCCCCCGATCCTCGGATCCTCCCCTCCCAGCCAACATTCCCGTAGCGACGGCATACTCCAGCCTTCCCCTTTCTCATGACATGGCCAAGGAATGTTTACTGTCTTTTCTTATGCGAGTAAACAGTTTCTTTGTGAGCCGTCTTTTTTTTTTTCAAGATATGGTCATTACTATTTCTATCCGTCCACGATGCTCTCATCTTTCTTCCATAAAACCACAACTCCGCAGCTTCCACATAATTCCTAACTTGTCACCAATTGTCCATGATTCACTTCCGTACATCAGAACTGGCTCAATATAGCTTTTAAAAACTCTTTTCGTCACATCTATTGACAAAGATACACCGGATAAATATTATTTTTGTTGTGAAGCGCTGCTGTAAATATATATTCAGGTAACATAAATCTGAGTCATATATTTGAATAGCATGTCAGCATCTAAGCACGTAGACGTGAAGCTACTAACAAAATGTGTAAGCACGTCTGACGTCTGGGCTTAACGTACATCAAGAAGGTTGAATTCTGTTGATGTTATTGACTTGTATTGTTGCATGGTACACAGATGATAACTTCACAGGAAGAAGGAAGAGGGAAAGGATGGCGGGGGAGGAAGAAGAGGATAGAGGAACCCGAGAAAGTAGCAGGAGAAGGCGTAGATCTACAAACACAATATTCTGCTGATCACTATATTCGATGGTTATTCCACATATTTCTCTAAGTGTGAATATTGCATCAATGCACAGTTTACCTTTACTGAAACCAAATTGTACTTTGCTTAACTGTTATTCAACAATGGGTCTAACCCTTTATTCCAATAGTTTCGCGTACATTTTCCCTATGTGACTCAGGAGTGATATACCTCTGTATGTTTCGCACTCTCTCATCTTGCCTTTCTTTTTCCACATTGGTTCTATTGCGGCCATGTTGCCAATCGTCTAGGACTTTTCTTACAAAGTCTTGTCAGCCATTTAACTCCTGTTTTCCAACAGGCCTGAATAGCTCCTGTGGTTATTCCATCTGGACCGGTGCTTAGTGTTTAGGACTTTTCGGTATAACTGATTTGACTTCTGCGAGAATGAAGTTTGGTTCTTGTTGTCCACAGCTTTTAGGCACTAAAGTTGGGTTTCCGATGCTATTATGTTTGGGGTTAAGTAGTTCTTGGAAGTATTCTGCCCACCTTGTTAGTCTTTGCTGTGGATTAAATAATGGTATACCTCTTTTGTTGTTTATGATGGTAGTTGTGTTGTAGCATGCATCTCTGTTTCTCATATTAACACGTTTACAAAATTATCTAGGGTAGTTTCCTCCAAAGTCGGAGAGTGTCTGCCTGTACGGCGAGGAACCACCAGTCTGCACACCAATAAGCCAGACATGGGACAACGGATACTCACGCAAACCTCAGGTCCTGTATGACATCACACTGATGTTGGACAACAGGATGCCTTCATCCGACATACAGAACTTCGCGTTGGAGCTCAAGCCAAATAACACAAGCAAGCAAGCATCTAGGGTAGTTTTTGCTAAGAGTCGCCATCTTTTCACCGTTTATACTCCAGGATATTCATCTTTAGATGTTCTAATTGTTCGTTTGGTATTTCGTCTTGCCATTCTGTAATTAACATAGTCTTGTTCACATTTAATTGTGATCCAGTTTTTAACACTATCGTTTTTCTGAATACCACTATCTTTAACTTCGTTGTTTCCACCAAAATGTTCTTAATCTATTGTACTTGTCCTACTTGCTTGGTTCCACATTTATTTTCCAGTGTGTCGAGCATGGCAGCCTTGAAAATTGACCATTCCTTATCTACATTTGAGTAATTATCTGGGATGTTTTTATGTAGCTTTGTGAATTCTTGTTTGAATTCGTCTGTAACCGTATTTTCCTTGAAGACTACTATAATTGATGACATCTGTTGTTATCTTTTTGTTTCTTATTTTCCTGCATGTTGAATTAGTTTTTATTATGACTGATTTGTGAATAGTATCAATGTCTGTTTTGGGGAGTGCTCTTGAATCCATAAGTAGTCTTCTGTCTGATTTCCTAATTAGAATAAAGTAAACTTGAGAAACTTGATCTATGTTGTTCAATTTATACCACGTTTTGACGTGACTACGACGATGTTGGCAAAAAATATTTTCTATTATTAGTCCTTGTTCTGAGCATATGTTGAGTAGGTGTTCACCATTGATATTACATTCTGTCTCTGCGTCTCTGAATGACCCCTTGCACACATCCCACGGTATTCTTTTTGTGCCTATATGTCCGTTGAAATCACCCATCACAATAAGTGCATCTGTCTCACTGTCATTGTTTAACGTGTCTGCAAAGTTGTCAAAATATTCGTCTTTGTCTTCATCACTGTAAGTATCATTATCCGGGGCGTATGTTTGTATAATAGTCGTTGTTTTTCTGCCTTCTTTGATCTGCATTAGTATTGTTCTTTCTGACATAAATTTAGTGTTGATAATGGCTTTCGCTTTTTCCATCCATCATGTGCCATGCCGATAAGCGTGGGCGGTCATGTTTTGCCATCTCACTCGGTCACCAGAGTCGTGGATCAGCTCCGTGTTTCTGTCTCGACCATGCCACGTGGCCAAGCCATCCAGCTATTTATTTCTCGGTCTTCCCCTTGGTATCCTCCCTTCGATCTTGCCAGTTGTCACCAAGTTTTCCAATTCGTTTCTTCTCATAACATGCCCACAAAAATTGTGACTGACTACGTCTAATGTGCTGGTCTCTCTGGTCGAGGAGTTAGCAGCTTTCTCCGTAAACACAAATACTCTCGTGGTTGACGTGACCGCACGAGAATTGGAAGCGGTTTGAGTCGCGCCAGTGACTTATGAGAGTATGGAGCCGGTCGGTCAGAAAGCAATGGCAAACTACTGAGCGTAATCTTGCGAAGAAATCAACAATCAGCTGAAAGATGCTGATGTTGACAGCGATGTCCCGTAAAGGATATGCAAAACATTTTAAACGTCTGATGTCTCTAATCAGTTTACGATCTTCATTTGTTTCTTGAAAGACTTGTTCATTGGATTTTCTGTCTGTCCATGGTATTCTTTGCATTTTCCTCAGAAACCATATTTCTACAGCCATCAGATGTTTTTCAGCTTTGTCTGCTCATTGTCCGCGATTCACATCCATACAAAAGTACAGGTTCTATGTAACACTTCAACACTCTTTTTCTCGTTTCGGTTGATATCTTTTTATTGGTCCGTATGTTATTCATCTTGAAAAAGACTACCTTCGCAATGGCACTTCTTGTTCTAATTTATTCAAGGCATCTCCTATCAAATGTTTTGACTGTTCCGAGATAACTTTACCGATTCACCTGCTTAAGAATTTACCCAATTACTTGTATATTACATTGTGGTATTTCCTTCTTCCCAGTGACGATCATAATATGTGTCTTCTTACAATTCAATTCTAACCCTATTTGTTCACTGTGTGCAACAACCCCATCTACTAAATGTTGCAGGCCCTGTTCATTATCTGCAAACAAGGCTATACCATCTGAATATCTAATGTTACTGATGCATCGTTCCCCAATGTTGATTCCTTCCATACCTTCTAGATTTCTGAAAATATTTTAATTGTACAGGGAAAAAAAGACCTGGAGACATTACACATCCCTGTCTCACACCTCTCTTACTAGGCTGATATTGACCTACTTCATTATCAATTCTTATGGCAGCTTATTGTTTCCAATATATGTTTTTATTTTACACGTCTAAGGTCTTTTTTCACCTTTTCGGGATGTAATATAAAAAACAATCCATGTTTAACCTTCGCTTGCTCCTCGACACCACTCCATATTAGAATATAAGTTTTTGTGTTCGTTTTGTATTCTGTCCCTTTTTCCTCGTACCTGCGAGTCCTAATATTTGAACATTTGATTGTTTCATAAACTCTACGAGAGCTGGTACTTTATCTCCTAGTCCACTAACACTCCAAGTCCTGAATATCTCCTATCTGTTTCGTAACTTAGCTGTTATTATTCGCTTGTTCGATGTGTTTCCAGTGTGAGCGCTGATTGAGCCATACTTTTTTTTTTTTTAAATTCCTCCATAATTCTCGAGCATTAGTACTTGAAAAAATAAATTCCCTACCGGTTTGCTGGACCTGTCGTAGGTTCATCTTATTTGGACATTCTTCTTCTTCTTCTTCTTCTTCTTCTTCTTCTTCTTCTTCTTCTTCTTCTTCTTCTTCTTCTTCTTTTTCTTCTTCTTCTTCTTCTTCTTCTTCTTCTTCTTCTTCTTCTTCCTTCTTCTTCTTCTTCTTCTTCTTCTTCTTCCTTCTCTTCTTCCTTCTTCTTCGTCTTCTTCTTCTTCTTCTTCTTCTTCTTCTTCTTCTTCTTCTTCTTCTTCTTCTTCTTCTTCTTCTTCTTCTTCTTCTTCTTCTTTCTTCTTCTTTCTTCTTCTTTCTTTCTTCTTCTTCTTCTTCTTCTTCTTCTTCTTCTTCTTCTTCTTCTTCTTCTTCGTCTTCTTCTACTCCTTCTTCTTCTTCTCTCTACTTCTTCTTCTTCTTCTTCTTCTTCTTCTTCTTCTTCTTCTTCTTCTTCTTCTTCTTCTTCTTCTTCTTCTTCTTCTTCTTCTTCTGCTGCTGCTGCTTCTTCTTCTTCTTTTTCTTCTTCTTCTTCTTCTTCTTCTTCTTCTTCTTCTTCTTCTTCTTCTTCTTCTTCTTCTTCTTCTTCTTCTTCTTCTTCTTCTTCTTCTTCTTCTTCTTCTTCTTCTTCTTCTTCTTCTTCTTCTTCTTCAGCGTTCCGAGCCATTGAGGTTCTTTGCTGCAGATACAATCCGTCTCCATTTGTCTCTCTGGTTGACCTTCTCTTGCCAGTCGTTGATTCCAAGTGTTTGTAGGTCTGTATGTATATTATCTCCACCGTCTTCTTGGTCTACCTCGGGGTCTACGGTCATTTATTTCCTGAGTGTAAGCGAGTTTTGTTTCCCTATTATCTTCCATTCTTTCTATATTCCCCAGCCATTGTAGTCTATTAGCCTTCATGATACCATTGATTAGTGGGGACTTAAACAGATCATAAATGTCTTTGTTACTTCTTCTTTTCCACTCTCCACTTTGTGTATCTGGACATACTGATCTTAAGAAATAGACGCAAAACACATAGTTATATCTCCAAATCGCAGCGAACGTTGTTTACTCCGCCATCTTGATAACGTCATGATTTCTACTTATCATGTGCTAAAATATCATTTGCTAAAGAATAGTAACGTTGTGTCCACAGACAGCAGTACGGCAGTCAGCATGACCGTACGGATAAGAGTGATAGTTCTAAAACATCCGGTGTGCTGATGCTATGGTAGGGCGTTCAACCATACACCTGATAGCTGGACTAAAATGGTGATTTTCGTTCTTGACTTGGAGACTTAAATTACACGCACCTCTGAAGTCGGAGTGGGTTCGCCTGATTGATAGCGAGGGATACTAGTAATAGGGAAAGCTAATCAAAACGCAAAATTCAGTGCTGTGCTACTTGAGCGGCTGGTCAATGGTTAATGTCGGGATGCTGGTTTCTCCTTCGGTAGACCCAGGTTCGAATCCTCGATAATGTGTGGATTTTGATCTGTCTAGGGAAACCCCCCCCCCCCTAATTTGCACAGTTCGCGGCGACTGCACTAGCCTAGCGGTCTTAATTCCTCAGGCTCAAGACCTCCTTGTTCTACACTGCAAGCTACATTAGGCAGTAGATCGCAGTATGCCAGTAGAAGTACCATATATGGACTACGCTTGACTTCAAACCGAACGAGAGCAAAAACAAAGAAAGCAGTAAACAAAAGAGCATAGTCTGTAGGTGTGATATATAGAAATAAAACCTACGCAAATGTATTAATGACTGTACAATTTTTAACACTATCCATAATCTGCCTGTACAATGCAATCTCTCTTTGAACAAACTTACCTTTGAAGTTGCGTGCGCAATCGTGTTTGTACGTTGATTGTCTATTGTTAATCGTTGTTCAGCAATCCCTTACAGGAGTAAGTTACTGTCACCAGGCTGCTATGTGTCAGTTTTCCTTCTACCAGCTTGACTTCCTTGGGCAAGGTCGTTTAGTGACATCTAGCCGTCTTGACAGACAATAGTTAATGTGCCTTTAAAAAATACATAACCTCTTCATAGCACAAAGCTTGGAATGAATTGTAGAGACCGTATGTTGCCCATGCAGCATGATCCCTCTCACGACCTGTCTAGTTTACTCCAGAGGAAAGGTAACACCAATACATCTGGAACAAAACAAGGTGGAGAAGCTGTTGCATCAGAAAAGTAATGCTCTAACTGTCCGCCTGTTGGAGCTTCGATCCTAGACCAGTTGCCGACCAAGGCTTAGGGTCTGGTATGCCTTGTCACGACATTTAATCTTTCGTTTGCATATCCTCGCACCAAGATAAGTCTTCTACCCTCCCAATTGCCCTCCTCCGTCTGAAGCTGTTGGCACAGTGCGAGGTGTCAAATTTGGTTATCGCTGCCCAACATTCGGCGCTAACGGAAAGCAGGTAGTACTGTCTACTGTCATACGGTAGCACAATAATATCCAACTAAGACCTGACTAACACTGTATATCCAGCCGGCTTAAAGGTAGTCAGGTCTTGATATAAATGGATGGCATATACCATCTTCAGTAGTACTCGATTTACTCGCCATTTGAATTTCCGAAATAATTGTCTCGTCATAAACTGAAACCTTTAAATTTTCCATCTCGCTTTCATATTTTATTGGGCACAATGGTTACAATGGTTATAAGTGTCTTTAGTATGTATGTCTTTCTTAGTCACCCAGAAGACTTAAAGGAGGATAGTTCGACAACTGCACGTCACACAAATTTCCTCGCATAACAATTGCAATTACTTTGCAAAATAATTAAGTCTAAATTCACTAACAAATTTACGAAATAGTTATTGCGAAAAGAAAATGTACAGCATCTTAAACTAATTTATAATGTAACCACAAAAACACCTTGACACAAGACAGTCAAGAACTTGCTCTCGCTGTCTTCCTCTATCCCTCTTTCCACAATTCTTTCCGGTTGTCACAACATGTTCCAATTTTTGGGCCAAGAACTGATGACTGCCTATTTCTGATGTTTTGTAATAGTTATCTTTGCGTCTTTGCTTCCTTCAAGACGTCCAGATTACTCATGTTAGCTGTCCAAAGAATTTTCATAAGTCTTCTACAAAACCACATCTCCAAGTCTTCTATTGATCTTTTTTCGCTTGTTTGTTAATTATCTAATATTCGTAGCCAAGTGTTAAAACTGGTTCTGTGTAATAGCAAGAATTCTGTTTATAACGTCTCATGACAAGGACTTGTTGTATAAAATGTTCTTCATTTGATAGAATGCAGTTTTTGCTTGTCGTATTCTGTTCTTGATCGCTGTGATGCAGCTTCCATCTGATAGTATCCATATGCTTAGCTATTTGAATTTCTTACTACCACTCCGCAAACGCGTGCTTTTCAATAAGGCCAAACTAATTCACAAAATCCTACATCGGAATGCCCCAAATTACCTTTGGCCATTGTTTAAATATAATGCTAGACTCTACAAACGATTAAATATATTACACATTCCGAAGCCTAGGATTGACTTATACAAAACATGTTTAACGTACTCTGCAGCTCAGCTGTGGAACAATCTTCCACAAAAAATCAAATACGTCACCAATCTCTATACATATCATCGCAAATTATTCGAACACTATCTCAGTACGGATTACCTTCCCCCTTAATAATAGAAATAAAAATAATAATTTAAAAAAACACCCTAGTATAACAGCCAGTCCCCTTGTGGTAGACCAGTATATTCCACATGGCTAATAACAAGTGTCACACCATTATCTAATATAACTGAGTCGTGTAGTTTTGATGTTCGCATTTTGTCCATGCGTTTATAATGCATATCTTTTATATTGTTGCTGTTCTTTGTTAGCCGTGAATGATGTAATGTATGAATAAAATAATGTATGAAAGAGAATGATAGAAGGGCAGAATGTTAGACGGGCCCGCGTGCCCAATTCTTACCCCTTTGAAAATAAAGTTTGTTTGTTCGTTCATTCATTGGTTTGTTCGTTCGTTCGTTCGTTCGTTCGTTCGTTCGTTCTGCACTTGTCCCAAAGTAACATCATATCCTTTAATTGTGCATTTAAGCACGGTCTATTTCTTTGATATCGTAATGACTTCGGTCTTCCTATTAATCAAGCTGAGATCCATGTTTTCACTGCCTACAATCACTGCATCTATCATTTCCTGTAGTTGCTGTAGCTTTAATAACATCAGTTTTGCGATCTTCCCTGTGGAAAATGCACATTGGTAGACTAGAATTAGTATGCACTCTTTTGATCGGAAACCACACTGGCCCAGTGCCCAGAATTTTGGCCTGCAGCATCGGTGAACATGTGTTCGAATCCCGTCGAGACATGAATTTTATTCAAATTTGACCTGGACCCCCAGGTATATCTGTAAAACAAGTCGCTTTAAAGTCGACAGAGTCGACTTCATTGCACCGGGTTGTCATGATATGGCTGGCAGGCGACGATCCCGATAGAGAAAACGACAGAAACACTTGGGGGAAGAAGTGACGGTCCTGGAATTGTAAAAAAGACAGCGCTCGTGACTTCAAACACTGGTCGTACGTATGGGACACGGAAGCGAAGCCCAACGGAAGAATTGGTTACCGGGAAAGTTCAAAGACAAAAGTCCGTATCGGACTTTGCGGAGAATCACCGGGGCCCAGGAACATCGTTTATCTTCGAGAGTTCGGAGCTAAATCAAACAGTAATCGCGTGGAAATACGGTGAAAAGAGTCTTTTGATCTAACGGAGAAACACGATGGAATTGGAGATCGTCTTTATTAAAGAGGGTGATCAGTACTGATGTACGGAGATCAATCAACGCGGAAAGAGAACAAAGGCTGAGGGTTAAGAACAAAACAAGTGACGTAGTCCAGCTAATAACTTTGGACTGAATTTATTGTTTTACAAGGCAGTTGAAGATTGCCTTTACAATAGGCGGGTGTGGAGTTAATTGAGTGCCGAAATTGAATATATATCACTAAGTCTAGGTTGTGTAAAGTCGACCCGCACTTTTCCTTTATGGAATTAAGTGGTATAATTCTAGGCAGGAATTAGTAAATAAGGTGATGATATAGATATATAGATGTAGAATAAAAAGCTAGCATAGGGATTTTCGTGTGTAAACGTAGTATAGAGAGTCGACAGCATTAGGCTGAAGAGTGATTTAAGTTGTGTAGAGTAAGGTGTCTGTACAGTCAGAAGGATAAGTCTATACTAGGATTTATGTGCTTTGCTTTAGCGTGTTTTTCTTTCACCTTGTATAGGGTAGAGTGCTGACTATTCTGTCTTATATAAGAGTATAACTCTAGTATGATCTAGGGAGATTACTTTCTGAATATAGCCAATTACCTACATTCACATATCATAGGTCGGAGTTGCGTTTCTTTCACAAGCTGTTGTTTTACTCAACAGGTTCCCTGCACTTGACATTGAAAGTGGTTACCAATCTGAACAGAAGTAATTGGTCAGAATAGGATGAAGTAATCAATGATATGAAGCTGTGAACAATGTTCAACACGAATGTCAGTTTAATGTGAATAAAAATGACCAACGAAACTAACTGCATCACTCTACGTGAGATGCTCAATGAAGTGATAAACTGCAGTGGAAAGACTATATGTGCTTGAATCGGTGTTTATCTTCTTTAATACCTGGAATATATTACCGACCGTTATATCGGGTGTGAAGAACTAAAGGACCCTAAGTAAGTGAAGAAAACATTGATGATCGGATATTCATTGAACGATAATAATTTCCCATTGAACGGATTTATACATGTGATGTGACTGACAAAAACATACAAAAACAAATCCGTGGATACTATATTATTTACGAGTTTCCAGAACAGAGTGGGAAGAAAAATCATCATCAGTCAGAGAAAGACGCAGCCCTTGGTGAGATATTTCCTGTTATGTGAATGGTTACGTTGAACGGCTGTATAATGAGGACAAACTCTGATGCTGATCCGATACTAGATTATGACACACATTTAAGATAGATCACATCACATATATTCACACAACTACAGTGCACACTCAACTGACACTTTTCTGCAATAAATGTTTTATCATTTTGTTCGAAACCTGTGTTAGTGGAGGTATGTGCTGATGATTTAATGAAGAACGAATGGACTTGCGCTTTAGTTTGGATTATAGTGAGGAAGTGGTTGCGCAACTCCGTCGACCTCACTCTCTCGTCTGAGTCCATCTGGTTCCAGTGGCGAGCATGGCAAGACGACTGGAGATGGACGCAGATGCAGTGGACGTTAGGCTGCCACGGCCAGTTATCCCTGTATATACTGGCTCTCAAATACAAATGGTAGCCTAGAGCCTGATATACTATTTACCTAATAACCTTTAAGGCGTAGGAAATAGTCCTTTACTGGTACTTTACTGAGTGATTTGATCTCTATAATTTTTATGTGTATAATTTTGGTGTATATCATATTGATTTATATAATTTTGCTCTATATAAATCTGATGTATATCATTTAAATCTATATTATTTTGGTCTACGTCATTTTGATATATATCATCTTGATGTATATAATTTATACTATAAACATTAGACAAGTCATGTGGGTGGAACCAGCTTTGACTTTATCTAGTGCCGTGGTTCTCAACCTTTTTTGGCCCGTGCCTCCTTTCACCACATTATCATAACGTCATTCCCCCACCCCACACCCCTTTCGTATTTCCTACCTATAAATTTGGCCCGTGCCCCCCCCCCCCCCCACCATATTTTCAGAATATCATTCCCCCCTTTCGTATTTCCTACCTAAAAATCCCGCCACCGCCCCTACACTGTGTACGTAATAATGGAATCTAAATTTAATAGCACATACAAAAACATGTCTAGACGTCCACATAAAACATGATTTGTTTTTTGGTGTTTACTTACTTTATGAATTGAATTTTAGAAGGGTGAGACGTACAGAACCGTACTGTATGAAGGGAAAAACAATATCAAGTAATCGGTTCTTGTATTAACGCGATCTTGAAATAATCTTACTTCCCCCTCCCCCGGAAACCCTAAAATTCCCCCCCCCCCGGGGGGGGGGGGGGAACCCCACTGGTTGAGAACCACCGATCTAGTGCTAGGACTAACACATCTCAAGAACTCTGTGCACGGAAGGATAAGTGTCCATTCTTTCCCTTCCGTAACGAACGACGGTATCTGGGAATAACATTTGACAGGAGCCTGTCCTTCAAGGACCATGTGGAGACGGTTGTGACAAAGTCTCAAATGGGACTCAATGCACTTAAAACTATGGCTGCAGTGAACACAGAGCAGAGAATGTTTTTTTACACTATACCAGCACTTGATCCTCTCAGTGATTGATTATGGACTAGGACTGCTCACAGCCTCAGAGAGTCAGCTGGTGAAATTAGAGCGCATACAGAACAAAGCTATGCGGGTCATTCTGGGATGCACCAATGACACCCCAGTAGTGTGTATGCGTTACATCCTTGGTCTGTCGACTGTTGCTGGTAGGCTCAAGGTGATGCAGGAAAAGGCATACCTCAGAGTAGCTGCAGACACAGATCACCCGTTGCATGTTGCGCTGGACGCAGTTAAGGGTCAGCGACTGATAAGAGGGAAATCATGGATGGCTCAGGCGGAGGATACGATCAGACAGGTGTGCCTCTTGGAGAACATTAGGCGAAAAGAGGAGTGGGTCAGAGTGCCAGCGGAGCAGTCAGACTTGTGCAGAGTTATAATCACAATGAGCCGGGAGTGCAGGGAGTGGCCAGCAAGGGCCACGGAAGTGGAAATTCAGCAACTAATTCCGGATAATGCTCGCTCGAGTGATGTGATTATCTACACAGATGTCGGTATTGAGAGGTACGAGAAGTGCCTGGGGGTTCTTAGCAACAGCTAATGGTCGACGTTTGGTGCAGGAGAGCCTGGCGTATGATACCACAACATCTAGCTTAAGAATGGAGGTGGAGGCGGTCTGTGCAGCTTTCCGCTGGATGGAGAATACGATACACACTCACATCGTGATTGTAACTGACTCAGAAAGCATGCTGAGGAAGGTGAGGACAGGCAAGCTTCGGGCAGAGTGGCTTGCTTCGCTTCGGAGGTCACGGGTGGCAAGCATCGCCTGGATCTTTTCTCCGGCGCATGCCGATGTGCTGGGGAATGAACAGGCGGACAAATTGGCTGGCTCTGCAAAACTTGGTCGAGTATTGATGCATGACAAGGCAGACGTGGTTGCCGGCCTTGTGGGAGCACGTGCATACATCGGAGGAGCAAATGGATCACCATGGTCTGGCAAGAATGCGACAGCGAGGGGTGACGAAGGGATCTGGCCGACGCTCGACGCTCAGAGGAAAGGCGAGACGGACATATAATCAGATTGCTACTGGTACTATTGGTGTTGGAACTCTTCGCTGGCTGCTGAGGATGGGGATGGAGCGCTTATGGGAATGCCCCGAATGCTGTGATGTCGATTCCTAAATCAATCAATCAATCAATCGAACGACGAGTACTGTCATGGAATCATTGTCTTACCGTAAATTTGCCATTGTCTGCGCTATGCTCTAACAGTTACCCCCAACACTCCCACAGCTTTAAAAATACATGACCGTATATGTGGATAATTGTGTCAGAACAAGACAAGCCATGGATGTTTGAAACAATGTAGGCCTCCCACAACCAAGCGTGGCAAGCATTGTTTGCAAGTGCAGCCATATTTCCATTAAAGTGGGCATGAAGACTGAATTTATTAGTGGAAATAGCCGTGGAAGGAACACACACAGTTAGGTAATAAACTAAATCGCCCTTGGTCAATTATCTTCCAAATTGTCATTTCTCAGTGGTGAGAAGTGGTGGATTCGTTTTGTTTGGGCGCAGCCTAGCACGCCCTTGTCAGACTTCAATTGATAATAATAATGATTATAATAATAATAATTATAATAATGATTATAATAATTATTATAATAATGATAATAATAATAATAATCAATGCTGTTCAGGCCGTGATTAAAGAGGCGATACCACTAGCTGGCCAATCTCCGTGGCGAAGGGCTTACGGACGCGTTTGAAATACAGATGCACGCGATTAGGAAGCAGACCGCGTTGCGCTGGGTTTTAACGAATTGGTACGGGAGTCGGTCTTCAGAAAGCAATGGCAAACTACTGAACGTAAAGTTGACAAGACATCAGCAACAGTAGTAAAATGCTGGCGTTGACAGCGATGTCCTGTAAAAAGGATATGCCACACACAAAAATACTAGCTGAGCTGCATGATTGTGGAGCTCTCCCCCACCTTCAATCTGGTATTTCGGTTACTTTCAGCTTGTCCTGTTAACGTGAGGGGCATTCTAGTTAGTTAATGAATAATGAGCAATGTACAATAAGCTTGAGATTATAACATCACACTGGTCAGGAAAGGTAAAAGCTGCACTGATGCACTATTTACACTTAGACAAATATGTGATAAAAACCATCAAATATAGTGATCGGCTGAATATTGTGTTTGTAGATCAGGAAAAGGCTTTTGATAGAGTAGCCAGATACAAATTATGGACTATCCTTGAAGACTATGGGATACAAGGGCAAATGCTAGAAAATATCATAGCCATGTACCACTCGAGCCAAAGAGCAGCAAGAACACAAGTAGGTAAATCATATATGTTCACAGTCAATACAGGAGTCAGACGGGGATGTGTGCTCTCTCCTCTGTTATTTAATATCTACATAGACAGAACACCCAAAGAAGCAAGTCTCGACAGAACAGATTCAGAAAATTCTCAACACCTTACTTCAGATGAAATAACAGATCCACATTCAATAAATGAACTTCTATTTGCAGATGATCAGTGCCTGTTTTATAGCGACGAGGGCAGACTACAAAATTATATTAATAATCTGAGTTCAACATGCAGCAGATACAATATGAGTACAAATTCAACCAAAACCGAAGTAATGCAAGTTAGCAGATCTCCTCGTCCACTAAGTATACAAATAAATGGCACATGTCTTGAACAAGTTAACGAATTCAAATATCTTGGAAGTATGATCACATAAGATGGCAGATGGAATAGCAAAATCGAAATCAGATGCAAAAAAAGCAAGTGCACATTACATATCAACTATCACCCATACTGAAATATCCAAACCTACCGCAAAATGACAGATAATAAACAGCACATTTACACCAACCATATGCCACCCATCTCAAACTTGGACATTATCCAAATCACACTTAGCGCAAAATCAACACCTGTGAGATGAGATGCTCGAGGAGAGCTGCCAACTTAACAATCCGAGACCGAATAAGAAATGATGTTATCAGACAGACAGTGGTATCAACACCTTGCGCCACAATTATCGAAAGACAGAAGATCAAATTATTTGACAATCTCGTTAGAATGCAACACCATCAACTACCAGCACTGGCCCTACATCAAAGATCATCTGCGACGAGAACAAGAAGACGCCCGAGAAGAAAATGGATTGACGACATCAAAGACATTGTACAGCCACACGGAATGACACTATCCAGTGCCACCCATCGGGCGCTGGAAATCCAATTATTCCTTCCCACGACGCCTGGCGGCAAAAGTGGAAGATGAAGGTGATGATGATGACTGGTCGTAGTAGCAGGAGCAACAGCAGTAGTAGTAGTAGTAGTAGTAGTAGTAGTAGTAGTAGTAGTACTGTAGTAGTAGTAGTAGTAGTAGTAGTAGTAGTAGTAGTAGTAGTAGTAGTAGTAGTAGTAGTACTGTAGTAGTAGTAGTAGTAGTAGTAGTAGTAGTAGTAGTAGTAGTAGTAGTAGTAGTAGTAGTAGTAGTTGATGTCTATTCCAATGTCATTGTTTTCGAAGGCATTCGTCGTATGGCTGAAAACATGAGGCTGAACTCTGTTGGTGCCAGGACACATCCTTGCTTCACTCCATTGGTGACAGGAAAGGGTTCAGACAGTTCACCATTTTACTGTACTCTTGCCTGCATGCCGTCATGAAATAGCCGCACTATTTGGACAAACTTTCGTGGACAGCCATATTTTGCCATAATCTTCCACAGTCCTTCTCTGCTGACTGTATCAAAAGCCTTGGTAAGGTCAATGAAAGTGGAGAACATTTCGGAGTTCTGTTCCTGACATTTCTTTTGCAGCTGTCTTGCAGCGAAAATCATGCCAACAGTTCCTCGGTCTTTTCTGAAGCCACATTGACTCTCAGGAAGAAGACCTTGATCGAGATGAGCTGTGAGGCGATTGAGAACAATTCTATCGAGTATCTTCCCTGCAATTGAGAGCAAGGAGATGCCTCGGTGGTTGTCACAGGATTGACGGTTTCCTTTGCGGTTGTTTATAGTAGTAGTACACTGCTATATGCCTGTGAAACCTGGAATGTTTATCTGCGACACGCTAGGAAATTAAACCACTTCCTCCGGGAAGGTTAACCCAGTCAAAAAATGCCCGCAGAAGTCGGATGTGTCGGCCTAACGGTGCAAGAACGCAGCTCTGCTGTAAACAGTCACAACGCCATCACATCCGGAAAAAAAAAATCTCCGGATGAACGCAGAAGAAGAAGAAACCACTTCCACACCACTTCCTTAGGAAGCTATTGAAGTTTAAATGGCAAGACAAGATCCCAGACACAGAAGTTCTAGAAAGAGCGTCCATGCTCAGTATCCACGCTCTACTAATGAAGAATCAGATTCGCTGGGCTGGTCACTTAACTCGCATGCCAGATCACAGGCTCCCTAAACACATGTTTTACGGCGAGCTGCGTTGTGGTAAACGGTCCCAAGGCGGCCAGAGGAAACTCTTTAAAGACACTGAAATATCTAACTGAAAGCTTTTGGAATTCATCGTGACACCTGGGAGACCGCTGCCAAAGACCGAATTTCGTGGCATACTTTATTACGCAAGGGTGCAATCACTTGTGAAGCAACCATGGACTGTAAGAGATGTGAATAAAAGGCTGGACAGAAAAACCACTGCAGGAGATACTCCTTTTGGAACGTCAAGCATTCTTTGCCCACATTGTCAAAGAACATTTCGAGCCAAAATAGGCCTTATCAGCCATCTTAGAACTCACGGCTCCATACTTTCATCCCCACTGGATGAAATAAATGGTCATCATTATTCTTGATGGACAAACAACACTCAGTAGTAGTAGTAGTAGTAGTAGTAGTAGTAGTAGTAGTAGTAGTAGTAGTAGTAGTAGTAGTAGTAGTAGTAGTAGTAGTGGTAGCAGTAGTAGTAGTAGTAGTAGTAGTAGTAGTAGTAGTAGTAGGTAGTAGTAGGTGGTAGGTAGGTAGGTAGTAGTAGGTAGGTAGTGGTGGTGGTGGTGGTGGTGGTGGTGGTGGTGGTGGTGGTGGTGGTGGTTGCTGTAGAAGTTCTACATGCACTGGGCACATCATGACAGCAGGAATGCCCAATTACCTCGGGACAACCGGAATGTAGAAGAGCAAAAGAGGCGGGGGAGACAGTCTGCCACCTTGGCATGGAGAAACATCTGTATCAGAAATGACTGGCAGTGCAAGAGACGGGACACTGTGCACAGACATGATCACCAACGCCGCGAAGCATGGGCCATTATTAAAAGAAGCCGTTCATGGAAAACTAAACATTCTACAGACAGATCACATATCTATGACGTTCGGTATCTTTCTACTTCATTCTGCACCTGTTTTCGTCTCCAGTCGTCTTGACTTGACTTGCCACTGGACTCACTGTCGACGAATTGCGCAACTCTTCCTCACTTTAATCCAATTCATAGCGCTAGTCATTCTTCATTCTTCATCCAACTTCATTCTAACAAACTTATAGTTTTAATTATAATTTTATAAATATTATAATTATAATTAAATTAGGCGGTTGAGCTGTTAAGGCCTCTGAAGTGTTTATGCTTGTGACTACGGTTTGCTTACGCATTTTCCTACTGTTAGACTGGTAGTGTATGGTTCCGTCGCCCAGTTGCTGAGTTGAGTGTGTGGAGCGACACTGTGAGCTGTGAATTTCGCGTGGAGTGCTTGTGGAGTCCGTGGTTGTTTGTAGCGAGAACTCCATGGTCAGAAAAATGGCGACCTGCCGGTCTCTGAACTAACTGGGTTGCCTTATGTAGCAATGTGTGGCTGCTGGTTTTCTAGTGACTGCCCCTTCCATCGACGATGATCTTATTTTCCGAGGCGGACTTTTATGTTGGCATTCTGACAGCGGAATAATGCAAAATATATATACTTGTGAGTGCTGTTGGTTTGTCGAGACTCCTGTATGTTCTTCTTTGCACATGGGGCAGTGAGGAGCATGTTGTGTGATATTCACTGTCACAGGAACGGAGCATAATGGGGCGACGCTTTGCGGTGAAGTTGGAACCGCGACTAACTAGCTATCTAGCAAGATATCCAAGCAGAGTTATCTGCTGCCTGTCGATGAATCAAATGCACGACGTTGTGCCTATAATTTGTCTCGTGTCATTGGTTACCTCCATGTTTCTTCTTTACATTGCTAGTCTAGGCTTCAATCCCCAGGCTGATGAGATAAGACGGAGGGGAAATGTATGTCGCGCTGTAACAATTATCTGACGGATACGGCACGTACAGTTATGATAATACTAAGTCAAGAATAATTTACAAGAGAGGGGTGGGATAAGAAATGTGGCTGAGAGGTAAGGGTGATACGCCCCAATCTTAGAAGGTACAAGGTACGATTTCTTCTTCTTCTTTGCGTTCATCCGGAGTGATTTTTTCAGATGTGATTTGCGGTGTGTCTGGTTAGGCACCCTCGGGTCGAAACCCTCAGGCCAACACATCCGACTTTTAGCGTGCATTTTTGACCAGGTTAGCAATCCTGGGAGACTCTCACTTTTGTGGTACCGTCCACATCTCAGCTGGTCTAGTTGGAACAGTCGAAGACTACACGGTCATCCCTCAAGTGAAGGCAGGGACAGTCCATAGCATTTTCCGCCATCCTGGGTGGCTTCCATAATTGCAGAGCCGGCACATAACGCTCTGGTGCTGGGTTTACCGAGGGAATCGTCACGTCCTGCTCATGGCTGTTTTAATTCCTCACTTCAATATATTGGGCGTTTCGCTCGCCCTGGGCCGTTCCTGCACAAACCAGTCAGCTCTGCGGTTGGTTTCCACTAAGCGAGTTTTCGGACATGTGCTTGTCCCTGTACCCATCAGAGCTGTTCCAGGCACGGCGGACATTCGGAAAACTACCTAGTCAGAGCTGTTCCGAACAAGAGCGGCATTCGGAAACTAGGTAGTCAGAGCTGTTCCTAGCACGAGAGACATTCGGACGAGACATTTCACTCGGACGTAATTGCGTAGTGTCAATTTTTAGTTTGCCACCCGTAGGACGACACTTCCGACTTCCGGCGGGCATTTTTTAATGAGGTTAACCTTCCTCTGATTTCGAGGCACGTTAGACTGTTGTGATGTCGCCCACATCTCAGCTGGTCAAGATAGAACGACCAACGACATCGCGGTCGGCCCTCAAGGGAAGGCAGGGGCAGACAATGGGCAGTCCCTCGCTATCCAAGGAGGCTTCCATAACTGCAGAGCCGGCACATATTGCTCCGAGACTGGGCTCACCCGAGGAGTTGCCACGTCCTGCTCATGGCTGCTTTAGTTCCTCACTTCCATGTATTGGGCATCTCGCTTGCCACTGGTCGCTCAAGTGAGCTCCAGGGGCGGTCAGACTGCGGGCGACATCCACTCGGTAAGCTTTTGCTTTTGACTTTGGACCACGCAATAGGTTCGCTCGCCGTGCGTTCCATTTCGCGTTATTGAGACGTTTCTCCACTTTTATCTACACTCTCTATGAGTTAGATACAGACAGTTTTCGGAACCATTTCCTTCGACTGGGGCATTTTACTGACTTTTTGTACTCGCTCACGAGGTAGGCTACATGTGCTGCCGGCTCAGCACCTTACCTTCGTGCAGCAGTCAGTGAGAAACGGCCAGGCCATCTCATCCGGGAATCCAACATATCCCTCAGCTGAGAGCCTTCAGACAAGTGTCAGAACTGGGCATGTAGCTTGCTCAGTATCTCGATTCCAATTTTTCGGTAGGTGGATATCGGCCCGACTCTCAGATTCGAGGGTCTGTGGCTTAGAGGCGTTCAGCCTAAACCCTCGACAGAGAGCCTTAGAGTATTGTCCGAAACAAGATTTGCCTTCATGCGCCTGATTTAAACTTTTGACTGCTATCCTCAGTCTCCTGCAGAGCAGCAGGTTGTGTCTCTCTTAGTCTGGTCCCTATCCCATTCGCTGTCCGATATGTAGTTTCCACCCATCGGCAAGCACATGGGGTCAACGGGACACTCAAGCTCCCCCACCACGGCAAGGTGGAGACACATCGGGGGAGAGGTACGATTTCAGCGTGGAACTGGGACTTTTTCCAAGAACCACTATTATTTAAGTATTAAAAGATGTCCTTGGTAGTGATAAGGGCGGAAAACATGAGCTCTCGGTAATGTACGTTAAAGTCTCAAGACAGTTGGTAATAGCGAACAGTTGACCGTAAGTTCGCTGCCTTGAAAAAAATGTTAGGAAAGAAAACTGACTCAAGGGTTGATTGAGCCCCTGACCATCTGGGAATCACACTTGACAGGAGCCTGTCCTTCAAGGACCATGTGGAGTCGGTTGTGACAAGATCTCAAAAGGGACTCAATGCACTTAAAACTATGGCTGCAATGGACACAGAGCAGAGAATGCGTTTCACACTATACTCGCAGCGATTGATAATTATGGTTTAGGACTGCTCACTGTCTCAAAGTGTCAATTGGTGAAATTAGAGCGCATACAGAACGAAGCTATGCGGGTCATTTTGGGATGCACCAGAGACACCCCAGTCGTGTGTATGCGTTACATCCTTGGTTTGCCGACTGTTGCTGGTAGGCTCAAGGTGATGCAGGCGAAGGCATACCTCAGAGTAGTTGCTGACACAGATCACCCGTTGCATGAGGCGCTGGATGCAGTTAAGGATCAGCGACTGATAAGACGGAAATCATGGATGGCTCAGGCGGAGGATACGATCAGACAGGTGTGCATCTTGGAGAACATTAGGCGAGGAGAGGAGTGGGTCAGAGTGCCAGCCGAGCAGTCAGACTTGTGCAAAGTTATAATCACATTAAGCCGGGAGTGCAGGGAGTGGCCAGCAGAGGCTACGGAAGTGGAAATCCAGCAACTAATTCAGGATAATGCTCGCTCGTATGATGTGATTATATACACAGTTGGTTCGTTGTTGAGAGGCAGGAGGAGTGCATGGGGGTTCTTAGCAAATGCTAATGGTCGCCGTTTGGTGCAGGAGAGCCTGGCATATGATACCACAACATCTAGCTTAAGAATGGAGGTGGAGGCGGTCAGTGCAGCTTTCCGCTGGATGGAGAATACGATACGCACACACATCGTGATTGTAACTGACCCAGACTGCATGCTGAGTAGGGTGAGGACAGGCAAGCTTCGTGCAGAGTGGCTTGCTTTACTTCGGAAGTCACGGGTGACAAGCATCGTCTGGATCTTTTTTCCGGGGCATGCTGGTGTGCTGGGGAATGAACAGGCGGACAGATTGGCCAGCTCTGCAAAACTTGGTGGAGTATTTATGCATGACAAGGCAGACGTGGTTGCGGCCTTGTGGGAGGACGTGTACACCTCGGAGGAGCAAATGGATCACTATGGGCTGGCAAGAATGCGACAGCGAGGGGTGACGAGGGGATCTGGCCGACGATCGAAGCTCAGTGGAAAGGCGAGACGGACATATAATCAGATTGCTACTGGTACTATTAGTAATAGAACTCTTCGCTGGCTGCTGAGGATAGAGACGGAGCGCTTATGGGAATGCTCCGAATGCTGTGACGTCGGTTCCTAAATCGACCAATCAATCAATGAGCCCGTCACCTTGGATGGTATCTCAAGGAAACAAAGCTTTCATCAATACCTGCTGACGTCAGACACGCTGAACTTTGAGGTGCATTACTTAGTGTGACACACTGCCCTCGACAGAAGAAGACGGAAAAGGAGGAGGAGAAGAAGAAGAAGAAGAAGAAGAAGAAGAAGAAGAAGAAGAAGAAGAAGAAGAAGAAGAAGAAGAAGAAGAAGAAGAAGAAGAAGAAGAAGGTTTTACGACCAACATCATACAGTTTAGAGTTGTTGTGGGGTTGTACGACCAACATCATAAAGTTTAGTGTTGTGGGGTTGTACGACCAACATCATACAGTTTAGAGTTGTTGTGGGGTTGTACGACCAACATCATAGAGTTTAGAGTTGTTGGGTTGTACGACCAACATCATACAGTTTAGAGTTGTTGTGGGGTTGTACACAACATTATACAGTTTAGAGTTGTTGTGGGGATGTACGACCAACATCATACAGTTTAGAATTGTTGTGGGGTTGTACGAGTTGATGTGTTAACTGTCTAAGTGTCATGGGAATCATTAATCGTTATGGGTGACTTCCCGTATCTCCCATAAGCAAATGTATCGCCGAAATGTTGTTATTGCGTTATAATACAAAATGTCTGCTACCGTATTAACAACTTTTGAGTCATAACTGTGACACACCCATACTTCTCGTTTTCCGCCATCCATATTTGTTTAATCCAAACCTACTTTTTGTTTGGCAATGAATCAGTTAAGCCAATTACTTGTGTATTCTGCTGTTCCAGGGGACATTGGCTTCCTATTATGCGTTGTCCTCTCATTGTGACCTGTGGGAAGCCATTACTATTCATATAGAAAAGCCAACATTGTGCTCACAGAAAGACATGTTAGTCAGTTTAGAATTACTGTTGTCGACAATTCAAATTACCGTGGGAATACTTGTGTTGTATATCTCAGCTTGAAGGATTTATCTTATTTCTTTAGTTTATGTTGTTTGACTTCCGCAGTATGTACCTGATGATTTGCATTGAAATATGCCAGGCATTAAATCGTGCAGTCTATTGTTTGTGTCTTTGTTATTCACATTCACAGCAGGAAAACATTGTTTTGTTAGTCATAATTGGTGACTTTATTTTGGGGCAAGTGCAGAAATTCAGATATCTAGGCACATGGATATCCTCTGAAAGAGGATACGTTATATAGACACAGAACAGAATTGGACAAGCAAAAACTGCTATCTATCAAATGAAAAACATTTCACGCAATAGGTTCTTGTCCTTGAAAGTTAGAAAAAGAGTTCTTGCATGTTACATAGAACACATTTTAACATACGGCTGCAGATCCTGGATATTTAGTAAATGGGCTTTAAAAAAAAAAAAATCCCTGGGAGCCTTGGAGATGTTGTATTGTAGAAGAATGCTGAACATTAATTGGACAGCCAAAATGAGTAATCTGGATAATTTCAGGGAAGCTCATTCGCAAAGACAACTGATCACAAGCATCAGAAAGAAGCAGTGAAATCTTTTTTTTTTTTTTAAATTTGGCCACATTATGAGAAGACAAAAACGGGAACATGTTGTAACAACCGGCAATGTTTGCAGAAAGAGAGATAGCGGAAGACAGTGTAAAAAAATTCTTGACAGCCGTGTGTCATGGCGCGGAAGGGAGTCAACACACGAATTGATCTATGTCATCGGAGATCGCAATTTGTGGAGAGGCATGATCGCGCACGCCATCCTGCAAGGCACTGGATGATGAATTGCTGAAAGTTTAATTCCAAAACTCAGATATGCAGCTGAGACGATCATCCTCTCAAATAGTGTCAAAGGAGTAGAAATGTTGATCCTGTCTGTCAAGGTATACTGTGAAAATCGAATGCTTTTTCTAAAATTCGAAGTAACATAATATTCACGGTCACAATTGTCTTTCAATCGGAAACATCCGGGGTCAAGGACTATTTTGCAGTCTGTTACTATTACTTGCTGTTTTGACAGACGATTGTTGATTACACCGTGCTTCATGGCCTTAATGAATAATATTCACGGACACACTTGTCTTTCATTATTCAACATTCACGGTCATGGACCATTTTGCAGTCTGCTACTACTACTACTACCACTACGGGGGCGAGTCAATAAGTAAGTCACACAGTTCTGTGGGATGGCAGGTAAATGTAGTTGGTGTTTTCTACAGGTGTCATTAGGTGACAGCAACATGGAACTTTATAGTCCCGTTCGTCAAGTGGTGCTAGGTGTCTCATACGCATGCACAGCGCATAAACAAAAGGGCGACTGTACTTACGGGGTGTACAACCAAAGATCAACGTGGTGTTGTGCGTTTTTTCATTGTTTGTTTGTTTGTTTTTTTGTTTTTTTGGTTTGTTTGTTTGTTTGTTAGTTTGTTTTTTTTTTGTTTGTTTTTTTTTGCAAAAGGAATGCCTGCAAAGGATATTCATAAGGAATTGCTTCCTGTTTATGCTGACAAATGTGTGTCCCGTAAAGCGTGCATAGCTGGGTAGAAACATTTTCTCAAGGACGCTCTAAAAATTTTGATGAAATCCGATTTGGTCGTCCTGTTGAGATTACAGGAGAAGCATCCGTGCAGCTGATGGAGGAGATGATTAGAGGTGACAGGCGAGTAACGATAGACTCTGTAGCATCTGCAATAGGGTGCTCACATGGTTCAGCATACAGCATAATGCATGATCGATTGAAATTTAAGAAATTGTGCTCAAGGTGGGTACCCAGACAATTGAAGGAGGAACACAAAATTAACCGATTTGGCCTCCCTTGCATCATCTCTGTCGATACGTAGATGACGGAGAAGACATGCTGAACAGGATTGTTACTGGGGACGAATCATGGGAGCATCACTACTAGCCCGAATCAAAGCGTGCTTCAATGCAATGGAAACATCCTTCTGCGCCTTGTGTCCAAAAATTCAAGTTTACGCCATCAGCAGGGAAGATTATGCTGACAGTGTTCTAGGATTGTCAAGGCGTGCTTTTAACCAATTTCAAGAAGAAAGGTGACAATGGGAATTCTGAATCGTACTATGAACTTCTATCAATGTTTCATGATGCAATTAGAAGAAAACGTCCAGGACTGCTGACTAGAGGAGTTTTGCTTCTTCATGACAATGCAAGACCACATACGGCTCGATTAACTCAGGAGAAAATTAACCAAGTAAGATGGGAAGTTCTGGAACATCCACCTTACAGCCCCGACTTAGCCCATATCGATTTCCACCTTACAGCCCCGACTTAGCCCCTAGCGATTTCCACCTTTTTGGTCCACTGAAAACCCACCTTGGCGGGAGACATTTTGCGAATGACGCCGCAGTTACTAATCAGAGCAATTAGCGCGGTAAATGTTCTTCCACAATAGCTGCATGTGACCACTTGGTCAATTCCACCATCACGCACCATCTGACCTCTCAGACACCTCAGTGTGTGTGACCTATCTGCAATCATTTTCTCCTTTATCTTTATTCCATCCCTGATCTTATTCCCTCCAGCTCCCTCAGAGCTGACTTTCTCCCAATACAATGCCTGTATCAATCATGTCCCGCTTACACAAATATTTGTACCATAGCAGAAACTGACACCTATATCTTTCACCCTTCTGTAATTCATCACACACACACACACACACACACACACACACACACTCACGAACTCACTCTCTCACACACACGCGCGCGCGCGCACACACACACACACACACAAATACACACACAAACTGTTCTGTTGTATTCTGTGGTCGTCCATCCTCCTAATGTGTCCTATCCGTCTAAATCTACGAAGAATGGGCATTGAACAAACCGTCAAACATCTTTACGATATTTCCGAAATCATCACAGAAGAAAACCTGCCTTTTTGACTCAAATTCTACACAAAAGTTGTTAGAATATACATACATGAGTATCGACGGAACATAGCCCTTAAGAAGTATCTTCTAATCTCTGTTGACAAAGATATATTCCATTGACTATTCTTCATATTGCGTAATGCTGCTGTTCTGTACGCTGTATGCGAAGTTATCATCGTGATCATCATGTGCCATGCCGATAAGCGTGGGTAGTCATGTTTGGCCATCTCACACGATCACCAGAGTCGTGGATCAGCTCAATGTACCCAAATACACCACTTGCTTCAGACTAGTTCCATTTACTGTGATGTTACATTTACAAAGACGTTTTGTTGTTGTCGTTTTTGTAATTGCCAGTACATCTTTTCTCCCGATGAAGACTGAGACTTCTGTTTTGACTTTGTGATGCAGTTATTTTTCTCATGATTTGCTTTGCATTTCATTATCAGCGATCAAAATTGTGTCGTCTATTTAACGCATGTAGTATGAATTACGTTCGCCACCCCCCCCCCCCTTACCCCACCTATCCACATGATAATCCTCGTATGTCGTGTATGGAACTCATTATTATTTTACTGTGCACATTGAGCACATCGGGCGGTAGTACCCAAACATGCCCAACACCTTGTTTAATGTGTTGAACATTTCTCTTTTATTGTCAACACGACTGCTTCTTTGTTGCCAATAAATGCTTTTCATTATTTCCAGAGCTTTACCATCAATATTTAAATTCTCTAACATTCTAATTATGCTTCGTGTTTCGTCTCATTAATTGATTTGGTATAGTCAAGTATAGTACACATATTGATTTATGTTCATTTCAACATTCTTTCCGTATATGTTATTAAAATATTTATGGCGTTGTTTGTGCCTTTGAAGTCTATACATTCAAGCTGTCCATTACCAATTGCTAGTTTTATTTTTATGTTTAATTTTCACATTTGTATTTTACCCACATGACTCGGTAAACTAATTATGCTATGTTCTCCAGAATCCGTTGCATTAGATTTCTTTGGTAGAGCTATGGCAAAAGATTTCAAGAGATCAACAGGTATATATCCACTGTTGTAGATCTCCGTCAACAATTTTGTTATCACGTCTATACTCAGTTCATCAACGGGAATGTGATTTCGTATCTGAGATAATTTTAATGTAATTTCAAAACTGGTATGATCCTAGTGTAATGTCATAACTGAGAGGATTCTAATGTAATGCCATAACTGAAATTATTTTAATGTAATGTGTCAGGATCTTATATTCGGCTCGTTGGCTAACACGTGTGAGACAGTACAAGTATAACGTGATTCGACGTAAGACACAGCAACACAAGTTCTATGGATTTATTGCCACATTAAATACAGAACGATAATTACAACGATCTACAATATATAACTCACAACCACAATACAGCTCATAGGTCTGACGCTCAAGATATCAGTCGTTCGGCTTTCAACCACGGAGATTCACACAAACGCCTTGCTCTCGTCACACATGTCCTTCCAGTCTCCTGTCCCAGCTCGGTCTGAGCTATCACGCACACTGCCCACTGCCTCTGGTGGGGTCACGTGGCTTGCGTGCGTCTGTCGTCAGCCTGACCGCTGGTCGCGTGTCAGGTAGCAATCTTGCCAGCCGACAACTCTTGTCCGCCGGGTGCCGTAACGATGTTGCTGCATAGCTAGGCTCTGACATTCTCCCCTGGGTACCTCAATGAAAGATGCCATCTTTCATTCATGATGTATGTATATACTGGGGTAGTGTTAATTTCATGTCAGAGACTACTCTTTCCCAGTGTTATGCATGAAAATACATATATGGCATAGAAATATATACAAAAAATGTAAGTTGCATTGAAATGACAAATGAAGTACAACTTTTAACACAACTCAGGTTTCATCCCCCTGATGCCTGGTTACCTTCATTGCAATAATACCCAGTCAGATCAGTAGTACCAGCTTCACGCATCTACCTCGCAGCAATTTGAAAAAAACGTAATAATATGGTTGTTTTGCAACAGCCATCTAGCCAGACTGAAATACGGCTTTGTATTAGTCGTATTAAACACTTAAACTCTGACCTCATTTGGCCAGGAGCTTTTATGTTGGTTTGCAATGTTGGCAGCTCTATGACATGCTAAGTGGACGCCTACCTGCTGTGCTAACCATTTGAGCAACAAAATGTCCATCTATACAATACACATTAATGAATATGTTTCAAATTATGGCCCTTGATGTAATTCACAAATGCAAGGGAAGTAATTTTGACATTCAAGAAATTCTATACATTACAATAATTATTTAATTTCTTAGCGTCATTGCTTGACGTTTCTTCATATTAACGAGAAAAAGTCGGTAATATGAATATATTAATCAAGATATGATTCTAAGATTACACTAATCAAAATAAATAAGTACCCAATTGGTGTATTATATTTTATAGATTCAAAAGGATTTTACAATCGTCATACATTTTTGAAAATTTGTATATCGTCTGCTAATTTTGGTATACTTTTTAAATTACACCGGAAATACACACGAAACGCAAAATTTAGCTGTTGTTACACTGTTTGAACACAACTGTTCCGGTTTTAACGGATCGTAAATGTTATCAAAGTTCGTGTTCGATGTTATAGTATCACAACTCTCGGATTATGGTGGAATGTTCTTATTTCCGATGTGTTCACAACTTATGGATAATGATCGACTGTTCTTATTTCGGATGTTCAAACGTCGAATAATTTGGATTAAATTCGCTGCAGAGGTGGTGTAGAAGTCAATGTTCGGTCTACATTTGCACTTGTCGTTAAAATATCACGGTGAAGAAAATCAATCACAGCTGTCACAATGGTAAAGTTCGCTTCTGGTAAGTGGTTAAGCGTCTGTGACACTGTTCTTGGTGTATATATACAATTAATATTGTTCTCTTTCTAACATACACTACACAATTATACTACACTCATTACATGACTTGATTAAAATAAGTATATTATACATGTCGGTTTCTCACCGTATCACAATTTCAATTATAGACCTTACACAGTAGGTGAATGGCAAGAATATTCACTCATTGGTGGCTGTGTTGGTCTGAGTGTATTACACACATTGCACTCAGACATTGCTTACTGGGTCGGTCGGACAACGGGACAAAAGATCGGCAATTGCATTCATTCTGCCGGGAATATGGCGAACTTCGAAACTGAAATTTTGAAGCTTCAAGGACCAGCGAGCAATCATATTATTGGATGGTACTCCGGCATTTATATACCGTAATGGACTGTTGTCCGTTTCGATGATAAAGTGACGTCCTAGAAGATATCTGGATAGCTTCGTCACACTTTCTACTAAGGCCAGTGCTTCTAATTGCGGAATGGACCATGCACGCTCTCGAGGCCTTAGTTTTCTTGATATGAAACAAATTGGATGCAGGATGTTGTTATATTCCTGCAACAGGACTGCCCCAATCGCAACGGAACTAGCATCTGTTCTCAATCTGAAAGGTAAATGGATGTTGGGCAATTTAAGGATTAGGTTTTTCGAATTCTTATCAGAAAAGTGTGCCAAAACTTTATGAAATGCATTTCGTAGGCATTCATCGTGTACAACTTTTTCAGGCTTTATCCTTGGTTAGTAAGTTAGAAAAAACTTCAGTCAGTTCTGAAAAATCAGGAATAAAGTTCCTGTAATAGTTGATCAGTCCCAACAGACTGCGGACTTGTTTCTTATTTGTTGGAAGTGACAGTTTTAGAATTTTGGAGGACAATTTTGTTGTCTGTTCATGACAAAGCCATTGGATATTCTGTACCCCAAAAATGATATCTCTTGGTAAGCCATGCTCACCTTTGAAGGCTTCACTGTCAGTCCGTGCTGTCTGATACGTTCTAGTGTCTGTTCTAGTGTCTTTATATGTTCCGTCATTGTCTCTGTATGGACACAGATGTCGTCAATATAACAAATGATATTAGGAATGTCAGATAGGAGGAGTCGCGTCATGCGTACGAATGTGGCTGGGGCATTGACTAGCCCAAATGGAAGTTTGCACCATTCGTACAGTCCCCAAGGCGTGGCGAAAGCTGTTAGATGTCTGCTGTCTTCATGTACAGCAATCTGCCAGTAACCTTTAGACATGTCAAGCGTCGTAAAGAACTTAGCGTCAGTCAGTTCTGTCAGAAGATCGTCAGTGTTTGACATTGGTTCAAGATCTAAAACAGTTATTTTGTTCAGTTTTCTGTAGTCGATGCAAAGTCGTATTGTGTTGTCCTTTTTACGTACAATGACCATGGGTGAAGAGAAGTCTGATAGGGATCGTCTGATGATGTTGTTTTTTTTCTAAGTTGATGATTTCCTGATGTAGTTGTTCCTTGTAATGTAATGGTATGGTGTATGGTCTGCATCTTATGGGTGTGTTTGATGTGAGTGTGATGTGATGCTGTACTAATTCTGTTTGTCCTGGGTTGTCTGAAAAGATGGTTGTTGTATTGCTGTATCAACTGTTTGCAACTGTTTGTCTCTGCTTGACTTAAGTTTGGATTGATTTTGATCTCCTTCAAGCAGTTTGTCGTGTCTAATGTAGGTGTTGGAATCTCGTCACTAGAATCGTCATCTTCGTGATCTATTATCACGGTGCAAGCTGTCGTATCGTCTTGTTCGTTGTCTCTGTTGTAGTATGGTCTTAGCATATTTTATGTGAAATATTTTGTGTTTGTCTTTGATTAGGATCTCGTAGTCTACGGGTGAGATTTGTCTTGTCACTTTAAATGGTCCCTGCCAAGAATCCGTCAGTAGCTGTCTGTCACTAGGTAGTAGTAGTAGAACATCCTGTCCAGGTGTCAATGTTATAGTCCTGTTACCTTTGTCTGCGTACTGTCTGTAAGTAGCACCAGATAGTTTTAGTGCATTTTTAGCAATTTCACATGATTTAATTATCCTTTCACGCACTGATGTTACATACACAAATGATGATATGGGTTTCAGTACTGGAGTGGAATCAGTTAACATTTGGTGGTAAATTGTTAATGGGCCCTCGTGGTTTGGCACCATAGATGAGTTCAAAAGGAAAGAAACCGATGCTAGAATGTGGTACCTCGCGATAAGCAAGAGAACAGCTGGTAAGTATTCATCCCAGTTATTGGGGTGATCTTGAGTTACTTTGGCAAGCATGTGCTTCATATCCCCATTAAGCTTTTCTATAATCCCGCTCGAGTGAGGATGATAGGGGGTATTGAAGACTTGCTTCACTCCTAACATTTTAGTGAAAGCTTGGGTGGATGCGGCAAATAAACTGAGTGCCTCTATCAGACTGGATAGTATCTGGAAACCCAATTCGGGAGACAATATGGAAGAACACTTCCATGATGTCGTTGGCAGTAATGTTCTTTAGCGGAATAGCTTCTGGCCAGCGACTACATTGATCAATTAAAGTTAGGATATATTTATTCCCTCTAGTAGTTGTATGACTAAGAGGGCCCACAATGTCAACTGATAATTTTTCAAAAGGTCGACTGGCTAAGTCAGTGACTTGTAACTTTGCCTGTGGGTGTTTACCTTTTTTTTACTAGTTTCTGGCATGTATCACAATTTCTGCAATATGTTCTTATGTCATTGCAAAATTTTGGCCAATGAAACTGTGTCAAAAGTCTTGACCTGGTTTTCACATATGCCATATGACCTGCAAAAGGTATATCGTGAGCAAGATGTAAAGCTTGCTTGCGATAGGTAGTTGGCAAAACAGTTTGCTTTGTTGTAATGTCACCTCTGGTGTAATACCTGGTGAGTATATCATTGTGTAAAGCAAAATGCCATTTCGCATTTTTGGTTACTCTTGCCTTTTTGCCGATCAGGTCAAAATACTTTGACAGTGAAGGATCAGCTTTTTGAGCTGTTATGAATGTTTCCTTCATAGAGTCACTAGGTGGTAATTCTGGGCTAAGCATTTGAATAGCCTCAGTTTGGTTACTTTCCTCTTGCACTCTAGCAGTAGCTCTTGTTACTGCGTTCACACACTCAATGACATCAGATGATGATGGAATGATATCGTCAATGATGTGATGAGAACTTAGTGCTGCATTAGCTAACATACATTCAACAGGTGATATGACATTTTCAATGACATTTGGTGGTGATGTGTTATCATTTATACATAGTGATGTTATGTCATGGTTATGAGGTTTGTCATTCACCTCAGGTAAATTTCCTATGATTATGTCGCACACTGGGTTTGTAAGTGCCGCGACCTTTACTTTCCCGGTGAGGAATGGTGTTTCAATGTATGCCCAAGCTAATGGATATTTTTCAATATTGCCTGAAAATGTTCTACATGTGATGTGTCTGCCTGTATAGTCTGTAGGCGTTATGAATGTTGTTTTCAGGCCAATAAGTATGCGAAGTACTGTAGCAAACTTGCCATTTACATACCCGTGATAGATGTCTAATCTGCCTTTTGAGTCTATTACCAAGTTAGCTTCCTCATTGGCAATAGGGATGGCGTGCCCGCATGTTAAGATACCATTTTCAAAGAAGGTATTACAGACAGTGCATGTGTTGGCACTAAATACATCACAAGCCTGTGCTGCATGTACAGGATGTTTTTCTGGATTTTCGTCTTCTGACGCTGAGCTATCGAACAAGACGGCATTGGCTTTGTTGGTCATATGCCTGCCTCTACAATCCATACGATGGTGCCCGTAAGCCTTGCAGAGAAAACATTTACGTAAATTTTTGAACGATTTACGTTCTCTGTCTTGTCTGTTTACCATATTTTGCAAGTATGTTTGGTACCCTGGGTTTTTATCGCACATCTCGTTCAAATGGTGAGACATTTTACAGTGAATACAATGTCTAAATTTTTCAGAGGTAGGCCTGTATGGTTTTTGCCTACTATAGTTTTTCTCATAGTTGGCTGCTGCTACCCAGTTACTGTCAGTAGCTTCAGTGGCAAAGCACTGTTTATTGGCCGTATAATAGGCCGACCCACGTCTTTCCATTTCTTCCACACTTGTGCATTCATTCTCCTGTAAGAACTTAGAAAAAGATGATGGGATAGAAGAAATGACTTTATCTCGAATGATGAGATCTTCTAATTTATCATAATTTTTGTTAATTTTGGCTGATGAAGTCCATTTGCTGAAAATGTCTCGGACTAAACAGAGGTAGTCAGAGAACGTTTGAGTTGATTTTGGACTCAGTTTACTGAATTGTTCTCTGTACCCTGCCTCGTCTAACATGAAATGTGCCATTATTTTAGATTTAATATAATGGTACTCTTTTCTGAGGTCTTTGGGGATGGTTTCAATGACTTTAAGAGGTTCCCCAGATAGACTCCTCATGTATAGAATATTCCATTCCGAAAGTGGAACTTGGTAATGTTCCATTAAAGTCTCAAAATTTTGGGTAAAGGCTGCTATGCAGTCACCCGAGGTATAGTTACGAACGATACCTTGATACTTTTTATACTGGTTTTCTTTTTCCAGTCTTTCAGATTTCTTTGACTCTTTATTTATTGCAGTCTCAGTGTCAAGTTGTTTCATTTTCAACTGTAATTCTAGTTCTTCCCTCTTACTTTGAGCTGCTATTTCTGCTTTCTTAAGTTCACTGTCTATCTTAGCTTGCTTAGTCTTTGCAGCCATTTCTACTTCGGCTTGCTTTAATGCTGCTTCTGCCTCTATTTGCTTGGCAGCTTTTTCAATCTCTGCCTGTTTCAAGGCTGTTTCTGCCTCTGCTTGCTTGGCAGCTCGTTCTGCTGCCCTCTCATCGCGTTCAGCAGCTTTTTCCTGAACAAGTAGGTATTCTGCGTATTTATTCTCACTCCATTTTGTTAATTTATCACCTTGTAACTTTAATTTTAACCCCATATCGATGAAATCAAATAATGACGACATGATGGAGAAAATACGTCAATGAAAATCAATCACACAAAATATGTTGTAAATGGTTAGTAGAAAAACAATTTACAATTGATTTTACTATACGATGCGTGCCCACTAATGCATACGTAAAGTTAGAGTAAAGAAAAATATACTCAAGTGCCCTTGGATACGGTGACGAACGGTTGGACAATCGGGCTAGGAAAACTGTAGGGTCGTACTTCGGAACCACTAATGACCTCTACGGCAAGGTTACGGATGGTACGCAAAAACCTGCTTTGTTTTTGGAGAGAAATAAGTTAGTGTCTATTTGTTGGTGTGTGCCTGCAAGTCACTAAGTGTTGATTTAGGTTTGGATGGCGTCGAGTATAATTGTATGTCGTAAATTTGTCGTCAACAGTGTTTTCTTCAACAGAAGTTACACTCTTTCCAAAACTCTTTGCGTTCCACAAACTCAATACACAAAGACAATTTATTTGTATTTGAACACTCAATAACATTGATGACACATCACTTACATCAAGATGACATTCAGTAAGGACATAGACATCAAGTTTACAAGATGGCGACAAGGTCACAATGGCGACAAAATCACAATGTTGACAAGGTCAAACGGTGACAAGTTTCACAAATCACAAATGTTTTACATGTTTACAGGATCAAACAATATGTACTGCACATTTACTAATAGTTTTAAACATATTTAAACAATGTATTAATGGATCACACTGAGACTTTTCCGATCACAAGTACATCACTATAACCTTGACAAATTTTACACGTACAAGAATTATAGTTTTAAATAACAAAGACGAGCAGCACACGTCTAAATATATTAGGTTCTTAAACAAAGACGAGCAACCCACGTCCACACATGTCAGGATCTTATATTCGGCTCGTTGGCTAACACGTGTGAGACAGTACAAGTATAACGTGATTCGACGTAAGACACAGCAACACAAGTTCTATGGATTTATTGCCACATTAAATACAGAACGATAATTACAACGATCTACAATATATAACTCACAACCACAATACAGCTCATAGGTCTGACGCTCAAGATATCAGTCGTTCGGCTTTCAACCACGGAGATTCACACAAACGCCTTGCTCTCGTCACACATGTCCTTCCAGTCTCCTGTCCCAGCTCGGTCTGAGCTATCACGCACACTGCCCACTGCCTCTGGTGGGGTCACGTGGCTTGCGTGCGTCTGTCGTCAGCCTGACCGCTGGTCGCGTGTCAGGTAGCAATCTTGCCAGCCGACAACTCTTGTCCGCCGGGTGCCGTAACGATGTTGCTGCATAGCTAGGCTCTGACAAATGTCATAACTGGAAAGAATCTAGTGTAATGTCACAACTGGAGTGATTCAAGTGTAATGCCAAAACTGGAATGCTTATAATGTTATGTCATAACTGGTATGATCCTAGTGTAATGTCATAACTGAGAGGATTCTATTTTATTGTCATAACTGGAATGATTCTAGTGTAATGTCCCTACAGTGGATAACTCGGCGTAATTCTGTGTCTAAGAACATTTACACATTATTCTATACATGAGAAGATTTTGAAGTCATTCCGTGTCCGAGAAGATTTTAGCATAATTCTGTGTCTGAGAAGATTTTAACGTAATGCTATGTCTGAGATGGTTGTGACGTAATGCCATGTCTGAGAAGATTGTAACGTAATGCCATTTCTGATAATAATCTAACGTAATGCCATGTCTGAGTAGATTTTAACGTAATTCTATGTCTATGAATATTTAACGTTATGCTATGTCTGCGATGGATGTGATGTATTACCATGTCTGAGAAGCTTATTGCGTAATTTTATGTCTCAGAAGATTTTAACGTAATTCCATGTCTGAGAAGAATTTAACGTAATGCCATGTCTAAGAAGATTCTAACGTAATGCCATTTCTGAGAAGATGTTAACGTAATGCCATGTCTGAAAAGATTTTACCGTAATGCCATGACTGAGATGGTTGCGACTTACTATCAAGACTGAGATGATTCTAACCTATTGTCCTGGTAGAGATGATACTCAATTCAAGTCATGAATTAGATGACTCTACCGTGATGCCACGACTGAGATGATACTAATGTAAGACCGGGGCTGATATTATTGTAGTGTAATACCGTGAATGAGATACATTTCACTTAATGCCACCACTAAGATAAATGTACCATGACTAAGACAAAGTTAACGTAATGCCATCATTAAATGATTGTAGCTTAATACCGCGACTAAGATAACTTTAGCTCAATGCCACTTCTAAAATGATTGTGCCATGATACCATGACTAAGACAAAGTTAAAGTAATGCTATCACTAAAATGATTGTACCTTGATACCATGACTAAAATAAATTTTACATAATTCCATCATGAAATGACTGTACCTTGATACCACGAAAAAAACCAATTTAACGTAATGCCATGCTGGGATGATCGAATGTAGTACCATGCCTGACATGATTCTAATGAAGTATGGTCGATGTTACGCTCATATACATATTACATGGCTGAGATTTTACTACTGAGCTATCGAATTGTCACTGTTATATGCATGCTGAATTTTGGCGGTGATGTTACTATTGGACTACAAAACTGTCACATTCTATACATGTTAATTTGGCTGTGGATATACTATGGGACTACTGAATTGTCACATATCTATACATATACATGGCTGAGATGTTAATTGGACTACCGAATTGTCACATTTATATGCAAAATACATGGCTGATATGTTACTAGTGGATTACGGAATTGTCACATTTCTATATATGCCGTTTTGGCTGTGCTAATGCTATTGGACTACCGAAGAGAAGATGGATACAGGATGTGGCCGATGATCTCTAGATGGGTGTATCGGACGCGGGGCATCTTGCTTATGATCCAGAGGTTTTCCCGAAGGTGTTATGGGAACGAGGTTCTGTAAAGGACATGCTACTGAATGAATGAATGCATGAATGAATGAATGAATGAATACATATGCAGATAACTGGGTGTGTTATTTTGTCTTGTGTCTAGTGTATGGTTTCCTTCTTTTCCAGTGCCTACTACAGGTACCAGCCAATACTTACATTTCTTACTGCATACCAACGTTCCAGTTCAAAGAAGAAATATGTTACTTTGCTTCTTGTTTTTCATCTCTGTATCCCTCTATGGACATGAGCGCCATTATGATTCATCCCTGCTCCTGAAATAATAATGTAACTGGGTCATTCTTCAGTCAATACTCTAACACGAAATCTTCCTGTCACTTGCTTGTGTAGTTGATTTCTCCCGTGCTCCTCTGGGTATTATGTTTGAGTCTGTTAGCACAGAAATACCTAAAATACATAGGGGAAACGTTACCAACTTCAGCTGAATGCCAGCTTATTTATATGTGTTCTTGTGAATCGTGAATGAATCACTAAAAAATGGGTTGAATCGGCACGTTTTATTAGAACACGATCATAAATCACAAAAATGAACGTTGCGACCAAACCCTTGCTCAGCAAGCAAACAACAAACACACACCGATTCAATTATATGAACAAATACATGCAAATATGTATATACAAATTACTCACCTGTTTCCTTGTTTTCAAAATATGTATATACAAATTACTCATCTGTTTCCTTGTTATGAAAATATGTATATACAAATTACTAATCGGTTTCCTTGTTATGGACTTGACACGTGTGTAGCTGATTACCGCGTGTAGGGTGGGTATAGTGTTCGAATTTGTTAGCACGGAAATACCTACAATCCGTAAAGGTAACGTTACCAACCAGCAATAAAATACCTAAATTCCGCGGAGGCAAAATACCTAAATTACGTGGAGGTGACGTTACCAACCAACAATGAAATACCTAAAATCCTTGGCGAAAACGTTACCAACCCACAATGAAATACCTAACATCCGTAGAGAAAACGTTACCAACCAACAATGAAATACCCAAAATCAGTGAAGGTAACGTTACCAACAACACTGAAATACCTAAAATTCGTGGAGAAAACGCTTCCAACCAGCAGTGAAATACCTCAAATTCGTGAAGAAAACGTTAGCAACCAACAATGAAATACCTAAAATCCATGGATGGGATGTTACCAACTATCAAGAAGTTCTTTATGATAAGTTCGTGATATGATCGTTGTCCAGTTAACGATACTCCTGGTGTATCAATCGAGCTATCTCACTGTCTTATACTATGACTCACCCCCGCAGTGCACATTCACCAGTCAGTAAACAAGATCGATCTTGGCGCACATAATCCTTTAATACAGAAATAACACAGACACACGGAACATATTTATATATCCAGAAACACTATATAATCCATAGAATATCCATATCCTCCTCACAACATTAACACGCACACATCACTGTCTTCTCACGGCCAGCTTAATCTCAACTTCACAAGACAGTTCATCCAGCTCCTATCCACAGCTGGACCTCACACATCACAACCCACACACTGGGTCTAGTCTCCACTAACTATCCAACCCACTCTGGGTTCAGGCCTCTATTAACTATCCAACCCCCACTGGGTTTTAGGCCTGCATTCACAACTGGGAGAACAACACAACAACAGATCTGACCGCAATCAGTCTAAGCTCCCACGTCTTCGACAACCGATCCGTTCGGCGCCAAAACATCAACTGTCCTCAAGTCCTCTGACTTCACCCAGAACTAAACTCTCCTTCACCCCATCCACCCTGGGGGTCTCCACTCACACCCGCCCCATTATTTCTCAGGGTTGATTGTTTTTCTCGTAGCCAGGTCACTCACCTTACTGTCTTCAACTTTCCTCTGTTATTTCTCATGCCCGACCACTTGTTTATGTACTAGCACAGTCATTCTCCTTAATGTCAATGACCCAGGCATATGTCACTACCCCCTCCTCAAAAGAAAACATCGTTTTCAAATGTTGGGAGACTAATCCTTATCAACTATGTGACCCAGACATATTGCCTGGGTAGCCCTAAGTATAAATCCAACTTACTCTAGCTACCACGCTAAATAATACATCAAATGCTCATAGTACACTCCCATATTCCCCACACATCAATACAACCAACTTTACATCTTGTGTACCAATACATGACTAGTATCTCACATAATAATAATAAACATATCATAGAGAACATAATATCTGTGTACTTGCAAGTCTATTAACATCCTCAAGAAGACACAACCTATTTGTATACCGACCCTGTATCAGGTGGTTCTTTTCTTGCCTCAAACCTCCACCTATTTCTGTCGATGCTGTGTCTACCCTTCCTGTACCCATGCCTCATGTTTCCTATATCTTTAAAACATCTGTTTGCTAATACTGGTTCAGTGATGTCGTTAACACTCTTTTGAACTGCCTTAACTTTGCAATCTACATATTGTACCGTTACACTGAAGTCTCTGTTTCGTCTGACCTCTTTATTAAATCCTGGCCAATATACCTGGCATCCTGCTCTATGCTGCTTCCGCCTTACTCCTATGTGCCCTGCACATGCCCTATTCTGAACTGTTCTAGTATATCGGTCTCTATGTGTTAATGGTAATACTACTTGCCCACATGCAGTTCCGCCATCTGAAAACCTGCGAGTGAGACCATTGTTCTTCCTTTCAAAGCACCATCTACCCTTCTTTGATTGCCTATGTCTCACTTTACCACACCCTTGGAAACATTTGTCTGTCGTATCATCTTGTCTGTGGGAGTCACTCCCACTATGTTTGAGATCAATTCTCACCTGCTCAGCTGTACTATCCTTGCCCTGAGTTCCTGTGTCTACTTCACGTGCCTCTTCTTGTTCAGCTATACTCTCTAATTTAGGTTTTCTTTTGGTACCTACCTCGCTACTACTTAAACTATGTTTCTGGTCCCAATAAACTACTTCTTCTTCTGTACAATCTTTAACTCCTGGCACGTTTCCGATAATCAAATCTGCCACTGGTGAGTCTAGCACACACGCTGTCACTCTTCCTGAGATATATGGTGTTTTTACTGCTATCACGGCTAATGGGTAGAATTCTACTGTCCCATTAAATGTAATGCACCTAATCTTTTCCCTTGTGTACTCCGAGGGGTTCACTAAACTTTTTCTAACTCCGATAGACGTACACCCGGAATCTCTAATTGTTAATGCTGTCCTATCATTAACGATCATTAAAGAGGATCTCCTTTTTTGAGGAGACAATGGCTACGGTCACTGACCAGTATGGTCACTGCTGGGAAGGAAAGCAATGGCAAACTACCTTCTTTACACATGCCAGAAAAATCATGTTGTGTTTAAATCAGGAGCCTTGGAATGTGATCAACATCGAACAATTAGTATAATGATTCACATCACGAAGATTTTGCTACGAATTATCATGCAAAGAGTTAGGAGGAAAATACAACCTGAAATAGGAGAAGAACAATGTGGGTTTGTAGTAGGCAAGGGTACAGTAAATGCTGTGTATATACTGAGAACCGTAATCGAACGTTCTATAGAAGTAAACAAAGATCTACACCTTTGCTTTATTGACTACACAAAGGCTTTTGATAAAGTGAGACATGTCAACATGATAAGGATGCTTGAAGATCTACAAATTGATGGGAAAGACCTTAGACTTGTAAAAAACATATATTGGAAACAACAAGCTGCCTTAAGAGTTGATAATGAAGTAAGCCAATATCAGCCTATTAAGAGAGGTGTGAGACAGGGATGTGTAATTTCTCCAGATCTGTTTTCACTGTACAGTGAAAATATTTTCAGAAATATTGAAAATATGGAAGGAATCAACATTGGGGGACGATGCATCAATAACATTAGATATGCAGATGATACAGTCTTGATTGCAGACAATGAACAGGACCTGCAAAATTTAGTAGATGCGGTTGTTACACACAGTGAACAACAAGGGTTAGAATTAAATTGTAAAAAGACACAGATTATGGTCCTCACTAAGAAGAACGAAATACCACAGTCTAATATACAAGTAAATGGAAATATTCTTCAACAAGTGAATAGGTACAATTATCTCGGAACAGTAATAACATCTGATGGGAGATGCCTTGAAGAGATTAGAACAAGAATCGCCATGGCAAAAGTAGCCTTTAGCAAGATGAAAAACATACTGACCAATAAAAAGATGTCAATTGAAACGAGAAAAAGAGTGTTGAGATGCTACATAGAACCTGTACTTTTATATGGATGTGAAGCTTGGACAATGAGCAGCCAGGCTGAAAAACATCTGATGGCTGTAGAAATGTGGTTTCTGAGGAAAATGCAAAGAATACCATGGACAGCCAGAAAGACCAATGAACAAGTCCTTCAAGAAACAAATGAAGATCGTAAACTGATCAGAGACATTAGACGTAGACAGTCACAATTTTTTGGGCATGTTATGAGAAGAAATGATTTGGAGAACTTGGTGACAACTGGTAAGATCGAGGGGAACAGACCAAGGGGAAGACCTAGAAACAAGTATCTGGATGGCTTGGCCTTGTGGCATGGTCGAGACAGAAACACGGAACTGATCCACGACTCTGTTGATCGGGTGAGATGGCAGAACATGACCGCCCACGCTTACCGGCATGGCACATGATGGATGGATGGATCATTAACGAAACCATGGTGCATCTTCATGCTTCCACCTGCATGGACTGCTGATCCTGCTTTCACTGTATGACCACACACTAAGACTGGCTGGCCGTCTTTTTCAAAAAGAGGTTTGCACCCACTACAATCTTCATTGTTGATAGTCTCAATCACTTGTGCTGCATTAGATATCTCCGTTTCCCTCATTGTACAATGATAGCTGACATACCCCTTCTTTCCACATTTGAAACAGATGATTTCTTTCCTTGCGTTACTTGTTGGCTCACTGGATGGTTGTGCATCACGCTGTGCTGCCTTGTGTCTCCAGCTCCCACAATTCCAGCATCCGGCATAACTATTTGGACGTCTCTGGAAATTCCCCCTTTTGTATGGGTACCGTCCTGCTCTACCAACATTGTTTCCTCGAAAAGCATTGTCTTGAGGTTCTTGTTGTTCATTACTATGTGTTGAATCCACACTGTTCGATCTTGGTCTAATAACTGGATTCTGGTCCTGTTTAGTGTACGCTGCACAGACTATTTCCTCACTCATTAGTCTTCCAATAGAACGGTTTGGATGTGCCGTCTTGTAATTTTGCCCTAACTGTGACATTGTATCTATGTCCTTTGGCTTACGTTCCTCAAAGAAAGCTACTAAGTTTGTATTGCATGCAGATACTACCTTGTCTCTTAACATTAAATCCACTAATTTATTAAAATCTTTCCCTACTTCTGCAAGCTCCATCCATTTGTTAAATGTATTCTTTATTGTGCTAACAAACTCTGTGAAATCTTGATTTGTCTCTTGTCCTAAGTGTCTAAACTTTGTTCTGTATCCATGCTCAGTTAGTCGGTACTTTGTAAACAGACGTTGACGCAAAATAGTGTAGTTGTTTCTTTCTTCCACAGGTAAGTTAAACATTGTATCTAGGGCCTTACCCGTAAGAAACTCGCCAAGTCGCATCGCATACTCTCCCTCTGGAATACCTAACACTTTCGCTGATGCTTCGAATCTTCCCAGATAAGATTCAAGATGGTCCCGGTCTGTAAAATATGGCAGTTTTAATCTCTGTGACGACTGCGAAGGTCTTCTGCTTTCCTCACTTTGACCCTTCGAAGATAGTTCTAGTTTTTTGAGTGCAATTTCCGCTTACATCTTAATCTTCCCTTCGAAGATAGTTCTAGTTTTCTGAGTGCAATTTCCGCTTCCATCTTAATCTTCTCTTTCTCGATTTCTACCGCATTTGTTTGTTTTAACTTTTCAAGTTCCATTTCTCTCTCTCTCTCTCTCTCTCTCTCTCTCTCTCTCTCTCTCTCTCTCTCTCTCTCTCTCTCTCTCTCTCTCTCTCTCTCTCTCTCTCTTCCTGTAGACGCTTGTTTTCTATTTCAGCTAACTTTACTTCCTGTAGGTGTTTTTGTTGTTCCATTTCTAGTTTCAATTGTGTCTCTTTCTCTTCTTGTAGACGCTTGGCTTCAGCTACCTTTTCTTCCTGTAGGCGTTTTGCCTCGCGTTCATTATGCCTCTCCTCTCTTTCCCAGTGCTGAACTTCTTTCAATTTTGCTTCTGCAAACTCCTTTAACTCTTTACCCTTCAGGCCTAACCGTTCACCTGCTTCAATATAATCCATTAAAGTAGGCATTTTGTACTTGTGGACACCTTGCTGTCTGTCAGCCACCTATAAATGTAAAGACTCTGCTGCTAGTCTTTGTGTACTTTCCCTAAGTACACCTCCACTCCCTGTGTACGCAAATTCGTAGTGCTAAAATAGCACTCTGTACTCACCCAGTCACTCTATAAGCACTAGGTAGTCAGGGGAATTATCACCTATACTCCCTCGCATATATCTATAACAAATAGTTGTATAAAATTTCTGGAAATATTGTTAAACATACATATAAATACATATACAAACGAATGGATGATCCACACTAAGTGTTGCTATAAACGCTAGACGCACAAGTCAAGTGCACGGAGACGGTGATCACAAAGAAATAAACCACAGTAACATTCACAAGCTTGTGTTAAACGACCACAGTGCGCGTAATAATATTTATATATATAACTGACACAGACCACTAGACAGTAGATATGACGAAAGATCACAATAATAACATATATCCGAACACAACAAATATCATATGTAAATATAACGAAAAGAAAGAAAGGAAAAAAATATATCCTCAAAATATACACAGATCTGACGTTAGATTCCAAAAGGCACGGTATATTATCCAGGACCGACACTGCGCCACCGCAGAAGCAAACAAACCGACCTTTCGATTTAATTCCCAGAAAACATATGGTGCACCTAAGACAATTCCTTCTTGCTTTGTCTCACGACCTTCGTGAACCAACACAAAAATCTCCTACTCCTAACAAACACTGGACCACATATAAATAATATCGTAACAACCGAAAACAATATTTATAAGACTATGAGCAGCAAACAACATGTCCAACTGGTTGGCCGACAAATCTGTGCCTATTAATCCGTCGCCACAAGTTCGTTTTTAATAATTTTTCACAATATGCTGGGAATGTATATTGGTAAATGTTCCGAAATGTCTACGACGCTAGATTCCGAACGACTTACTGTTTTGGCGAGTGGTCACTGAACTTCACGTGGTGATCACAAGTTCCAACTGTCGAAAACGTTGACGGTAATAGTAATTATCCAAAATGTTCTTTTTACAACTGTATGAAACCATGCTCGCGGAGCTGCCACGTCATCCTTCGTTGTCAAAATGTTTGCTGATTACAGAGTAATGATCACAAAGGGATTCACAAAGCCGAACCTAAAGTCTGGTTTTCGTTCACAAACACCTTGTTTATCCAGTTCTCCTCTGGAAAATTTTAGTAAATTTCCACCGCATCGGCCTTGACATTGCCGGACACCTCAAGTCAGTACCTCAGTACTCTTTGTCACCTTGAGTGGAAAAATCCTTAGTAAACACTTTCCACACAGCCTTCTCAGCCCCAACCCGGCTGCGATGGGGTACCGTTACTACCCCCTTTGGTCACCTGTCCGTCGAATCAGCGAATGTCAATTTTGTGTATCCATGTAACTCTCCCCTTCCCGAGAGAGTTAATCGTCGCCTTGCGACCACACAGTGCGCTTGCCTTCGCATACACACAAAATGTCCTACCACGCACAGGACTTCGCAACGAAATTGCTTACTGTCGTAAATTCTGTCCTGTCACACACACACACACACCAAGGACTGACCGCTCTTGTAGCAAACACCGTTTTGTTCACGCGACTTTCTCCTGTGCTGTGTTTGTGCCTAGTGACCAACCCCGTCACCTCACACTCTCCGTTGATCTGTGCCGTGTCTTCTCAACGCGCGCTGTTTTTGATGTTGTCCTTTTCATGAACTGTCTGCTAGCTTCAGCAATCCTGCCTGGTATCAAATTTACCTGTCGTGAACTTTACGTGAACTGTGTATTACCTCTCGGACACTTTTGGCATTGACCGTCTACTGAAAATGGTGTTTATTCCTTGTGCCATAATTGTCGTTGTAACTGGGCATCCGACTAATGTCTCTTATCTTCGTATTCTCTCTAATCGACGAGTTCACAGATAAACAGAATGACAACAATGTCTATATTGTTCTTGACCGGACTAGCCTCCAGATAATAACTCCTCTCTCAGCGAAGAGCCCACATATATCTCAATATTGCACGGTGTTTCTTGACCGAATGTAGCTGTCAGAAAATCTTTACTAAGCGACGAGCTCCCAGTTAATACACTGGGTTTCTTTAACGGACGAGCTCTCAGATATATCACGAAGTTCTTTATGATAAGTTCGTGATATGGTCGTTGTCTAGGTAACGATACTCCTGGTGTGTCAATCGAGCTATCTCACTGTCTTATACTATGACTCACCCCCGCAGTGCACATTCACCAGTCAGTAAACAAGATCGATCTTGGCGCACATAATCCTTTAATACAGAAATAACACAGACCCACGGAACATATTTATATATCCAGAAACACTATATAATCCATAGAATATCCATATCCTCCTCACAACATTAACACGCACACATCACTGTCTTCTCACGGCCAGCTTAATCTCAACTTCACAAGACAGTTCATCCAGCTCCTATCCACAGCTGGACCTCACACATCACAACCCACACACTGGGTCTAGTCTCCACTAACTATCCAACCCACTCTGGGTTCAGGCCTCTATTAACTATCCAACCCCCACTGGGTTTTAGGCCTGCATTCACAACTGGGAGAACAACACAACAACAGATCTGACCGCAGTCAGTCTAAGCTCCCACGTCTTCGACAACTGATCCGTTCGGCGCCAAAACATCAACTGTCTTAAAGTCCTCTGACTTCACCCAGAACTAAACTCTCCTTCACCCCATCCACCCTGGGGGTCTCCACTCACACCCGCCCCATTATTTTCAGGGTTGATTGTTTTTCTCGTAGCCAGGTCACTCACCTAACTGTCTTCAACTTACCTCTGTTATTTCTCATGCCCGATCACTTGTTTATGTACTAGCACGGTCATTCTACTTAATGTCAATGACCCAGGCATATGTCACCAACCAACAATTAAATATCTAAATTCCGCCGAGACAGCGTTACCAACCAACAATAAAATACATAAAATACCTGGAGATAACGTTACCATCCAACAATGAAATACTTATAATCCGTGGAGGTAACGTTACAAACCAGCACCGAAGTGCCTAAAATCCATGGAGGTAACGTTAGCAACCAACAATGAAATACCTACAATCCGTGGAGATAACGTTACCAACCTAGGTTTAATGCCAGCATGTGTGTATGTGTTCTTGTACACATGACGTGGTAACATTCCAAAATCACCCTTTCACAAATGTGAAGTTTCAACACTGCCGTGCACATCCCGCTGATTCCTGGGCTTGGAGACAGGGAAGAAGGGCTCTGCAACGCAAACCCCTGGAGATGATGAGTTCTTCAGGGGTCGGAAGAGAAATATCTAAACTAGCCTCACTCCGATAGAAGCAAAGCCCATTTGAGGGCTTAGACTAGAACACTGCCAATGCATCGGACTTGAGACTAATCAACCTACCAATTTATCAGCAAGCCAGTAAATCAGTCAACACATCACCTAACCAATAGCTAGCTGTCAGAGCCTAGCTACGCAGCAACATCGTTACGGCACCCGGCGGACAAGAGTTGTCGGCTGGCGAGATTCTTACCTGACACGCGACCAGCGCTGACGACAGACGCACGCCAAGCCACGTGACCCCACCAGAGGCAGTGGGCAGTGTGCGTGATAATCTCAGACCAAGCTGGGACAGGACTCTGAACGGACGTGTGTGTCGAGAGCAAGGCGTTTGTGTGAATTTCCGTGGTTGTGAGCTGAACGACTGATATCGTGAGCGTCAGACCTATGAGCTGTATTGTGGTTGTGAGTTATATGTTGTACATTGCTGTAATTATCGTTATGTATTTAATGTGGCAATAAATCCATAGAACTTGTGTTGCTGTGTCTTACGTCGAATCACGTTGTACTTGTACTGTCTCACATGTGTTAGCCAACGAGCCTAATAGAAGATCCTGACATGTGTGGACGTGGGGGCTCGTATGATCCTGACACTAGCCATGATCCACAAGTATGAAATTTGGACTATTACCAGCTTAAAGGGTCAGAAAGAGGTCAGCATGATCGAATGGATAAAGAGCGCTTGCTCTTAAACTCCCAGTGTACTGATGCCGAGGTAGCGGGTTCATCCTTTACACCGATCAGTTGGACTAAAATGTTGACTTCTCGTCCTTGAATTGCGGACGTAACTTACAAGCGCCATAGAAGTCGGAGTGGGTTCACCTGATGGCGACGGACACTGGTAATAGGGAAAGCTAATCCACACAAAACTGTAACCCATTGCTACTAGAAGTAGTAGCATGTGTATGGACTCCGCTTGACTTCAAAGGAAGCAAACACAAAGCAACAAACAACAACAACAACAACAACAACAACAACAACAATCAACAAAAGAAGAAGATGATGATAAGAAAGTACAGAAAAACGAATGAGGAAGGCCTTTAAAAACACATGAAATCCTAAAATAAAATTAGGGAAATTCAGACGTAGACAATCCAGATTTGTTTGGGAGCATTCAATTAATCAATCAATCTTGTGCCATGCCGAAAAGCTTGGGCGGTCATGACACGCCATTTCACTCGATCACCAAAGTCGTGGATAAGCTCAGTGTTCTTGTCTCGACCATGCCATGCGTCCAAGCCATCCAGGTATTTACTTCTCGGTCTTCCCCTTGGTCTTTTCTCTTCGATCTTGCCAGTCGTCACCAAGTCATTTCTTCTCATAACATGCCCAAACAATTTTGACTGTCTACGTCTAATTTCTGTAATCAGTTTACGATTTTCATTTGTTTCTTGTAGGACCTGGTCATTGGTTTTTCGATCTGTCCGTAGTATTCTTTACATTCTCCTCAGAAACCACATTTCCACAGCCATCAGATGTTTTTCAGCTTGACTGCTCATTGTCCAAGTTTCACATCCATACAAAAGAACAGGCTCTATGTAGCACCTCAACACTCTTTTTCTCGTTTCACTTGACATATTTTTATTGGTCAGTATGTTTTTCATCTTGCTAAAGGCTACCTTCGCCATGGCGATTCTTTTTCTAATCTCTTCAAAACATCTCCCATCAGGTGTTATGACTGTTCCGAGATAATTGTACTGATTCACTTGTTGAAGAATATTCCCATTTACTTGTGTATTACATTGTGGTATTTCTTTCTTCCTAGTGACGACCATAATCTGTCTTTTTACAATTTATTTCTAGCCCTAGTTGTTCACTGTGTGCAACAACCGCATCTACTAATTGTTGCAGATCCTGCGCGTTACCTGCAATCAATACTGTATCATCTGCATATCTAATGTTATTGATGTTTCGTCCTCCAATACTGATTCCATTTATATCTTCTACATTTCTGAAAATATTTTCACCGTATAGGGAAACAAGATCTGGAGACATTACACATCCTTGTCTCACACCTCTCTTAATAGGCTGATATTGTCCCACTTCATTATCAATCCTTGTGGCAGCTTGTTGTTTCTAATATATATTTTATATAAGTCTAATGTCTTTCCCATCAATTTGTAGATCTGCAAGCATATCTACCATGTTGACATGTTTTTCTCTATCGAAAGCCTTTGTGTAGTCATTAAAGCAAAGATGTATATCTTTGTTTACTTCTATAGAACATTTGATAACTGATCGCAGCATATGCACAGCATTTGCTGTACCCTTTCCTTCTACAAACCCGCAGTGTTCTTCTTTTATTTCAAGTTGTATTTTATTCCTCACTCTTTGCATGATAATTCGTAGCAAGATCTTTGTGATGTGACTCGTTATACTAATTGTTCGATGTTGATCACATTCCAAGACTCCTGATTTCTTTGGGATTGCAATAAATACAGAATTACATAATTCAGAAGGCATATCTCCGATATCATAATGGTGTTCAGCAGTCTGGGGTGCATTATGATGAGAGGTACATTTAAAAACTTTGTGACAACTCACGGGAAAGGAGTGAGCGGAAGGCAAAGAGATCAATTCCTAATTGCCCTAAAACACAGGTCTGATCCAAGACTGGTGATCGCGTAAGATGGCGGATCATGATCGCCCACGCCTATCGGCATCAGTACCGTGAGGTAGATGTTCTCAGTATGATGCAAGTCTTCGAAATGCCGCCCAATACGTGTTTTTTCTTTAAAAATACCGCCCTCATTGAAGCCCCGTTACCTTACCGCCTGATGCTGCCGCCTCTCTGTATCATAGCATGGCACGACTCTAATCGGCATGGCACTTGATGGCGACTCACTCGCATACACAGGAGCTTCATTCAATTAATAATTGCATACTTGCTGCTTCATACATCTACATGTCAACATCAATCTCCGAGAGTGAAGAATTAGAATACGTCAGCGCAAAGCCTGCAAATATCCGGTCTCTGGGCTCGTATATGGGACGAACGCAGAAGAACTACTATAAAGAAGTAGTAATACACTCCGTTTTACATAACTGTACGGGACGCAGAGGTGTTTCCAAGGCACCAGGGCCGGGTTATATACTGGCCAAGACCTATTGACGCGTCCTCGTCGAGCGTCCTGGGCAACAGGTCCCTTCGGGGTCCTGGTTAAAGTCAGTAGGATCGCCGATTCCTCCGAAGTCGGAGAGTGTCTGACTGTACGGCGAGGAACCACCAGTCTGCACACCAATAAGCCAGACATGGGACAACGGATACTCACGCAAATCTTAAGTCCTGTATGACATCACACTGATGTTGGACAACAGGATGCCTTCATCCGACATACAGGACTTCGCGTTGGAGCTCAAGCCAACGAACACAAGCAAGCACATAACTGTACGCTAGGGTGAACTAGAAACCCCAACACTCCACAATTATTAGCAACAAGTCTACACTTTTAAATCCGGCCATTCGGTAATTGTGTCACGTCGTGTCTACTGAATGACGCCTTACATGTGTGTTTCTTCCATTACTGGAGGTATCTGGGTGTGAATAAAAACAATTACAATGGGTAGTGGAGGCACCGCACGCCGGCAACCACAAACAACAAGGCGATCTTAGAAATCTTGGCACGTCAACTACTGCAGAATAATTAGACAGTAAACTTAATTAAACAAGCCCAGTGAGACAGGACAAAGTATTCAGGCTGCAGTGGGACATTGTTGCGGCAACATTCTGCATGGAGTAGGACATCATATAGAGCCGCTCCAGCGAAGTGGCAAACACTCTGGTCTGCCGGGCCGTTGGTCAGGTGGTCAGTGTCTTTCGGTGCATAGATTTGTTTTAATTAACCTGGGCTTCCAGGTAGGCCAGCGTAAAATGGGTACCAAGGATCTGTCATGGGAAGAAAAGGTGGCCGGCGTAGTATTGTTAATGAGTGTGCAGTGTTTGAAAATATTGCCGGTCCAAGTTTTGTAATTATCTATTATTTTGCTATTATACCCATGCTATAGCATACTTTTCTTTTGTACCACCAAAGGTACTGCACGTCACGCTCTCTCCCGTGTAGTCGCTACTCCTTACCAGGCTATGATCTACACCAGCTATTGACGACCCTGTATTCCTAACGCAGGTGGTCAACTTCCCGTTCACGTGTGCTTTGTGGGATTTTAAAGTCCCGCTATGAATACTGCTAGCATTCGACTTCCGTGTAGGCACTATTTGACTATACGCAGGGTTACCGATTCGTTGTCTTTTATGTCTGTCTGTTGCTATGTATCCTAAGTTTGTTTTTTGGTCATGTTCTTCTTTAGTCACTCGTCTCAGTCCACACTCTCTGGCTACGTGGTCCAAGCTGTTACAGACCCAACATTTTCGACTGCTTATGTAGTCTGTGTACCTATCGACTCTATTGGACGGACGGTTTCTGATGTCCGAGTCGTGCTTAGGGTTTCTGTCGCCTATTTTATGAGACTCTTGTTGGCGACCACCATATGCCCATTCACTTACTGGTTCTAATCGAGTTACCTTAGCTGGTCTCTGTAGAGCTGGTCTATATTGAGTAGTTCGGTGATCTCTACTCTTGGGTCTATTCTGTTGGTCTTTACCTTGGTTCTCCTTACGTTTCTGAAGTTCTGTCCTAAGCTCTTTCACTGTCAACCCACATCTTCCACCTAAAGCTATGAAATCTGCTCGGTGATCTTTACTCTTGGGTCTACTCTGCTGGTCGTTACCTTGGTTATTGTTCCGTTTCTGCAGTTCTGTCTTGAGCTCTGTCACTGTCAACCCACACCTCACACCTAAATCTATGAAGTCCGACCATGTAGGCATGGTTATATGATGTCACTACTGCGTGGTATACCTATTACTATCTGTACACGCAGACCCCTCAAGTGTTGCTGATCTTGTTTTGGTAACCTGTAACAGAAAAAGATTAACTAACCACCATCATCCCTGTGGAAGCACAATCTAATTCATCAGGCTGATTGCACAATACCATACAAAGGTGTCTAATAGCTCTCTGTAATTGAGCAGTACACATAGAAAATTAATTGGAATTAACTTGCCCTGTATATATCCAGCGATGTTTCCAGTGGCTTGATCCTGATGCTCGGTTCACTTCCGCTTGCTTCCGGGCTTGATCCAAATCAGCGTGGCCGTCCACGTTTCACTCACAGGTCGACAAGGATACACTTGGTCGTCAGGTGCAGCTCCACATCAATGGTGTAGATACCTCATAGTGTACTAATAACTGTCATGGAACACATTTCTGGAACAGATACTAGTTTTGACATAATTAGTCTATGCCAGCATTCTAATGCATGCAGCCCCCTGAATACGGCTTCACACTGTAATTCTTGTGGCAAGATGCCATAATGTTTCTGTATTTCTATTTTCCGGGATTTCCTAATATTAAAGTGTTGTCGCTCATGCACAACGCCAAGTTAATCAGAAATTATAACGTTGAGTATCGACGTATGTTCTGTTGTTTGTATTGCTGCTACTCATCTTCTTAGCTTTAGCAGAATTGGCGCTGACTGCTCCATTGTACTTTGCACCATGAATGCTAACTTCAATGATGATACCTCACTTTGAAACCATCACCTGAATCAAGTTGCCCCATATTCTTACTTATGCTCTTCAATGTTTAATACAACCGATTACTTTCCTGAGCTGTTGAACCTCGCTTACTGCGGGTTACTTTCTTGTACATAAGCTCAAGCGTCCTATGTTCCACACCTAGCCATGGTTTTCTGTTATCTATAATCCATGCGCGTGTGCTATTATCTTGCTGGTGTACATAGCCTTAACTGTTTATGGTTAATTGAAAAATCTGTAGCTGACAATACATACATACTTGTTCACTACCATACTAACCATTGCCTCAATTTTGCCGAGTTCTTTCGAAGGACGAATGCCCCCACGTTGCCAACGAGCCCTTTCTGACGTAACTAGGGGTATTGAGATGCGGCTACGTTGACACTCTTTATGAATTACACACTGATACACCGTGAACACAACTCGTCACCACCGAGTGATAGAATGGCATCATGTATTGTTTCTATGCGACACAATCACTGGGATATTCAAAAGTACATGTACACCCACGCCATTTGTTTACACACTGATTGTAGTACGTCCTGCTATCCAGGCTATCTAATCAACTACAATGGTCTACACATACACTCTTCTACCCTACTTACAGTCCTGTTACACATGGTCGCATGGCGCCTACATTCACAGGCCGGCAACCTCTGCCCACGGCACACGACTCGACTCCGTGCTGTAACATGTCCACCCGCCTGGTCGCGGCAACACTATTCTCATCAATCGGGACACGCTTGAAATATCTAGCGTACACTCATTTACTTGTCGTCGACGATTCTCGGCGTTTCATCGCCACAAGGGATATTCAGTTCTCAGCCGACACACTTCTCTGCTTTCGTGATCTGTCTGTCATGGCTTCCCAACTCCGACTGACTCCCTTTGTCCGTTCCCCTGCTCGACCCTCCTAATCACGTGGCCTCCTCCTCGCAATTCTATTGGCCACTATCTTTAGCCCGTTACCGGTGTCTTTTCCCTTATCACTCTCCGTAATTATTTATCACTATTACTGTTTCAACAATCTATGTTGCTGTTAACCAGGTCTTAAGTAATCTGACTCATGGCATACCACATGTGTGTTTTTTTCCATTACTGGAGGTGCCTGGGTGTGAATGAAAACAAATACAATGGGTGGGGGAGGCCCCGCACACCGGCAACACAAACAACATGGCGATCCCACTGCAGCAAGGCTACTTTGTCCTGTCCCACCAGTCTCCGTGGCTAAAGGCTTGCGAACGCGGTTCGTGAGCCGGGTACCAGGCGTTCGAAGCTCAGCTGCAACAGATTTGTGCAGCTGACCGTATCGCGTTGTGTTATAATGTGCTGGTATGGGAGCCGGTCGTTCAGAAAGCAATGGCAAACTACTGAACGTAACACTTGCCTAGTACATCAACAGCAGCTGAAAAATGCTGGTGTTGACTGCAACGTACCGTATGGGATACGCAACAATTATTATTATTATTATTATTATTATTATTATTATTATTATTATTATTATTATTATTATGTTGCATGAATTTTACAAAGGGTGAATACAAAATTTGGACTGGCGATATTTTCGAACTCTGCAGTCATTAAAAATACACCCTATACTTACATCACTCACGACTGGTCTTAACATATGGGGCTAGCTTCATACAGCTAACTGGCTTCATGGCTTGAAAAGGCATTACTTGTTGCTTACTGTTCCGCAGTGGCCAACGGCAAGAAAATATCATTAATAAACACTGAGAAGGTGGTACTAACTGATGTGCTCCCAGAATCCATCGGGACAGCAAAACAGAGTGAGATATAAAATGCATGAGAAGAGAACTACTAACATAGATACAGTATGAATAAATTTAGTGGAACTGTGGTAACGCTGTGGAAATTTAAACAATATAAAATAACACAAAGTAATGCAGATTTACAGAACAGAATTACGGAAAACACAGCACGTTGCGGCGACAAGCCTTCATCAGCAAACAAATAAGCATACAAAACATACTTTAATGTAGTCATTGTAGTGTGTTCCTTGTGTTTACATGTTGTGTTTTGTGTATGTATTTGTTTGCTGATGAAGGCTTGCCGCCGCAACGTCCTGTGTTTTCCGTAACTGTTCGGTAAAGCTGCATTACTTTGGGTTATTGTATATTGCCTATAGAGACGAATGGTACCGAGAGGATATGGTGGGAAACAAAGGAGACAGCACAAAATAGAACGTCTTGTCGCTAACTGCTTGAGTGCCTATGTCTCAATGTTGGACAGCTGGCAAAAGAAAAAGATGAAGGAGGAGGAGAAGGAGGAAAGGGGAAGAAGAAGAGGAGGAAAAAAGTAGAGAAGGAAGGAAGAGAAGGAAGGAAGGAGAGGAGAAAGAAGAGTAAGAAGACGTGGAGGAAGAAGTTGAGTGAGAAGGAGGAGTAGAGAAAGAAGGAAGAGGTGTAGAGGAAGAAGGATAGGAGTAGAGGAAAGAGAGGAGCAAAGGAAGAAGGAGGTGGAGTAAAGAAAACAAGGAGAAGCAGAAGTAGAACAGAAAGACAAGGACGGTGACGAAGAAGAAAACGAAGAAGACAGCGACGACGACAAAGAAGATGGCTGCTATGAAGAAGAAGAAGAAGAAGAAGAAGAAGAAGAAGAAGAAGAAGAAGAAGAAGAAGAAGAAGAAGAAGAAGAAGAAGAAGAAGAAGAAGAAGAAGAAGAAGAAGAAGAAGATAACGAAAAAGAATAAGAGAACCAAGACTACAACATACACTAAGAAGACATCGAAGAAGGAGGTGATGATGAAAAACGGATTGATTGATTGATTGATTGATTGATTGATTGATTTAAGAACCGACATCACAGCATTCGGGACATTCCCATAAGCGCTCCGTCCCCATCCTCAGAAGCCAGCGAAGAGTTCCAACCCCAATAGTACCAGTAGCAATCTGATTATAAGTGCGTCTCACCTTTCCTCTAACCGTCGAACATCGGCCAGATCCCCTCGTCACCCCTCGCTGTCTCATTCTTGCCAGACCATGGTAATCCATTTGCTCCTCCGAGGTGTACACGTGCTCCCACAAGGCCGCAACCACGTCTGCCTTATCATGCATCAATACTCCACCAAGTTTTGCAGATCCAGCCAATCTGTCTGCCTGTTCATTCCCCAGCACACCAGCTGAAATGAAAAACGGACAAAATGATTAATTGTTTCCCTGTGAAACTTGCCAAATATTTTAACCAACGCATGATGTAATCCACACCAGACCACAGAAACATTCCGGGAAACGATAAGAGAGATCAACTTTCAAAGCTCGTCGCGTCTCTACAGCGACATGGTTGAATCACTGCTGATCAAAAGACGCAAGTTTTTATTGGAGGAAATAGAAAGGAAGGGCAGAATGTCAGACTGACCTGCGTGCCCAATTCTTAACCCTGTGAAAATAAAGTGTTTTCGTTCGTTGGTTCGTTCATTCTTTCTGGGCGAACTGGACAGCATTCCACCCCGACCTCGTGTGTGTGTGTGTGTGGGGAGGGGGTGCTTATCATCAACTGTCAAGGCAACATCGAGTCATCATTCTCTAAACTGCGTTCATTACAGAAAAACAGACTGATATATTATGTTCGAGATTGATTCGCCGCACTACTATCTATGTGTGATTGTGTGTGCGTGTGTGTGTGTGAGAGAGAGAGAGAGAGAGAGAGAGAGAGAGAGAGAGAGAGAGACTAACAACAATGATCCTATACTCTATTTACAATAATTAGTTAGTTAATCCTTCCTCTTGAGCCTAAGTCGGCGCATAGGGCAGAAGTCATGGCTCTTCTCTCCGGCGGTTCGCTGCTACCTGTTGTAGATCCTGGATGTTCACTTGGCCGGTGAATGAGCCTTCTCTGGTGATGGTTCTATGCAGGGTCTCTCTTAGTCTTCCCCGTTTTCTTTTCCCTACTGGTGACCATAAGAGGGCTTGGTTGGAGAGTCTTGTCCGTTCTGAGTACATGGCCGATGTAGTTCCAACGGCGTTTTCTTATAACAGTAATGAACATCAACAAATAACTCCAGATTACACTGGGAATAGTTGAATATCCTTTAAGTCAACCCTAGCAATTTTGGCGTTTCGTTTTTGGTTTTTGGCTGTTCTTTTTTTTTTATTTCTTGGCAAGTTTACTTTCAGTAGTTTGCCATAGATTTCTGAACGACCGGCTCTCATACCATAGCATCAAAATCTGTGCAAGGCGCTCCCAAATAGCCCGCAGGTGTTTTTCGAACGAGGTATGCGAGATTAGGAATTGCATTTTGTAACTTCTTCGTTATTAGAGAGAAAATTCGTTGGAGATGTTAGAGACACTCTTTGATTGACTGCGAATCTACAACCATGGCCAGACTAGAGAACAGCAAATTAAAACAGGTGTGGCCAAACAAGAACACTACGAAGGAAGCCAAAGAAGGTTGATTAACCAACACAGAACTGGTGTCGTTAGCCACTACACGCTGCGGGATTTGCTGAGGAGGGGATCCGAGCACTTATGGACTGAATGGTCCGATGTGCAATGAGGATGATCTGTCGACTAACTAACTAACTAACTAACTAACTAACTAACTAACTAACTAACTAACTAACTAACTAACTAACTAACTAACTAACTAAATAACTGTATCGTTGTCTACGTTTTGCTCGACTTCAACACCAATCTTCGATATGACTGACCTAATAATGCTGCTGCTGCTGCTGCTGCTGCTGCTGCTGCTGCTGCTGATGATGATGATGATGATGATGATGATGACGATGATGATGATGATGATGATGATGATGATGATGATGATGATGATGATGATGGTGATGATGATGATGATGATGACGATGATGATGATGATGATGATTATGATGATGATGATGATGATGATGATGATGATGACGACGACGACGACGACGATGATGAAGATAATGACGACGATGCTAATGATGATGAATAATTCGAGTTATGTAAAGTGAGGTGTGTCTGTATTGTCAGACTGAACTGTCAGCATGCAAATAGTGATATCGCCGACAGTTCATTGTTAACACGTATGCCGGTAATTAATATCTTTTGACAACCTTGCGTTTTATGTGTTCATCTCTGTAGGTTATTCTGCTCATATTTCTTTACATAATGCTTGTTGTGCTTTGAATTGTTGTTTGTTTTGGCTTCCAGCCTACATGGCCTAGTAGTGAATTGGCTTTTCTTTACTTAAGTATTGTATGTATCTTCAAACAGTCATGCCGTGTGGCGGAGATACCTAGTGGGGATTACAAGAAGAATCGTCATAACGAAAGTAGCCTTTTGCAAGATGGAAAACACTATTAAGAACCCCGCCAGCTGGCGTAGGCGTTCATGTCACTCCACAGACCTGTTTCCTTGATGTCGTGGATCAGATCTACTGATGATATTCCTGCATGTCACCGTCCCAGTTCATCTAGAATATTTCTCTTGGTCTTCTTCGCACTGATTTTTCAAGTCGTCACGATGTTTTCCAATGCCTCTCTTCTCATCACAGAATACTGTTTGCCTCTATTTTATAGTCGTATATAATGTCCTACTTTCATTAGCCTCTTTCATTAATCGTTGTTAGTTACTCTGGCAGTCCAATATACGTTGTCAGTTGGAATGAGAAAGAGAATGATAAGGGGCTGTATAGAAGCTATACTGTTTACAGCAAAGTTTAGCTCCTTATTTCCAGTTATTTCTGTCTCCCGTCCAGGCTCTGTGTTCCAACAGACCAATGCTCTTTGATTTAGTACAGGATATACTTGAACAACACAAGCTGAGCAGACTTCATGGGACAGCCGCGGACCAATCGTTCAAGGTCAATCAAAGATACCACCAACACCAGTACATACAATCGCCAGCTATATGATCACTATATTACAATCTGTTCAGCTTCCCCTGTGCTGATTGCCAGGTAGTGGATTTATTTCCTACACCGGTCAGTTGAACTTAAACCTTGACTTCTTGTTCAGAAAGCAATGGCAAACTACTAACCGCCTCCAAATAAAACAAAAGAAGCTGCGGTTAATTACATTTTACTGCAAAGAACATGCATATTTTTTTTTCTTACAGGCTACATACCCCTAAAAATGGTAGCATTTTAAGCGTTCTCCTATCTTGTTCAGTGGTGTATTTCATTTGTATTCTTCTTCTTCAGCGTTCCGAGCCATTGAGGTTCTTTGCTGCAAATACAATCCGTCTCCATTCGTCTCTCTGGTGGACCTTCTCTTGCCAGTTAACGTTGATTCCAAGTGCTTGTAGGTCTGTACATGTATTATCTCTCCACCGCCTTCTTGGTCTACCTCGGGGTCTACGGTCATTTATTTCCTGAGTGTAAGCGAGTTTTGTTTCCCTATTATCTTCCATTCTTTCTATATGCCCCAGCCATTGTAGTCTATTAGCCTTCATGATACCAGTGATTAGCGGGGACTTAAACAGATCATAAATGTCTTTGTTACTTCTTCTTTTCCACTCTCCACTTTGTGTATCCCTAATGGGTCCAAAGATGCGTCTTAAAATTTTGTTCTCAAAGGTTTGTAACAAGGCTTCGTCTCCTTTCGTTGTACTCCAGGTTTCAGAGCCATACAGCACAACTGGTCTGATCAGTGTTTTGTATATTGTGATTTTGGTGTTACGAGATAGCGCCTTTGATTTTAGTAGATGTTGTAGTGCATAGTATATCTTATTTCCAGAGTTGATTCTAGTTTTTATTTCTTCCCTTATGATGTTGGAGCAGTTGAAGATTGTACCCAGGTATTTGTATGTTTCCGTTCTTTTAATGGTCATATTATCTATTTGTATGTGGCCAGAGTTTTTAGCCATTCCGTCTCTTGAAATTACCATATATTCTGTCTTATCTTGGTTGATAACCAGCCCCATCTGTTGGGCTTTTTCCTTTAAGTGAGTCAATATTTCCAATGTCTTTTGTTCACTTTGCCCTATAATATCTATATCATCTGCATAACCAAGCAGCTTGGATGTTCCTCCAATATTTCATTTGTATTATTTTCTTAAAATTGTTAGCTGCACATCCTTTGCAGGTCTTAGCAGTAAATCCCAGCATTTTTTTGGCTGTTCGTGATTCCTGGGACAGTTTACGTTCAGTATTTTGCTGTTGCTTTATGAAAGACCGGCACCCATACCATTTTACAAACAAAACGCAGGGCGGGCTGCTGCCAAATCGCCCACAGCTGTGTTTCGAGCGCCGGTATGCGTGATTACGAACTGCGTCCGTAACCTTATCGTTAAGGAGCTACATATCTCTTTAAAATGGTATATCTAATGCATTCTCATGTCAAGGACTCTCCTTGAATATCAAGAAAACAGTAACAATGGTGATATCAAAGAAAATGGTGACACCAAAATGTGACATAGAAATAGAAAGAAAAATCCTTAACCAAGTGGATAATTTTAGATACCTATGGGCATTTATAACATCAGATGGAAGATGTACAACAGAGATTAGGAGCAGAATAGGGCAAGGAAAAGCCAAATTTCAGAAAATGAAGAGTATCTTATGCAACAAATCACTATCACTGAATATAAGAAAGAGAGTGCTGAAATGCTATGTAGAACCAGTTTTGCTGTATGGCAGTGAATCTTGGAATGTAAATGAACAAATTAAGAAGACACTAGAAGCAACAGAGATGTGGTTTTTTTATACGAATGTTGCGAATTCCTTGGACTGCCAGAGTAACTAACAACGACTGCCTGAAACAGGCTAATGAAACTAGAACAATATATACAACAATAAGAAAGAGACAAACAGCTTTCTTGGGTCATGTGATGAGAAGAGAGGCATTGGAGAACATCACGACAACTGGAAAGATCGAGGGGAAGTGAGGTAGAGGCAGACCAAGAGCAATGATGCTGGATGGATTGAGACGGTGGCATGGAGGAATATCAGCAGCACAGTTGATCCAGAAAACCAAAGACCGAGATCTGTGGAGAGCCATGAACGCCTACGCCAGCTGGCAGGGCACTTGATGATGATAATGATGATTCTCATATGTTGTTCTGTGGTGTATTTCCCTTTGCCTGATTACAATTGCTATAATAATGATTAGCAATAATGTTTCGTGTGGTAATGATTCTTGCACAACTCTCCTGTGTTTATAATGTTTTTTTTATTATCTTTGTTGTTTAAATGATTAAATGCCGTAGGATAATTAATCGTCTTACGTAACTTTCGTATATCTCCATGGGTTTATATATCGCCGAAATATTGTCATTGCAAACTGTTGTCTCTATTAGGATATTAATATAGTAGTTTTCCTGATGCAACCACCTTTAATATGATCTATAATACATGTCTGCTACCATATTAAAAGCTGTTAGGTCATAACTGCCAGTCTCTCTGGTCGAGGGGTTACACGACTTTCTTCGTAATCCCGTTATCCCGCGGGATCTCGCAGCGCGCGAGAATTGGAAGCGGTTCGACCCGCACTTGTGACTTGCGGGATAATGAGCCGGCCGCTCAGAAAGCAATGGCAAACAACTGAGCGTAATCTTGCCAAGAGATCAACAATTAGCTGAAAGATGCTGATGTTGACAGCGATGTCCTGTAAAGGATGTGCGAATTTAAAAAAAAAACAAAGGTCATAACTGTGACACACCTCTGGTTTTCATTTTCCGCCATCCATTTTTGTTCGACCCAAATGTACTTGTTGTTTGGCACTGAATCTGTTAAGAGTAACCTGATACACGTACACGATTGTCAGATGAAATAATGTATGCAAGAGGATAAATAGAAGGGCAGTTTCTGAACGGGTCTGCGTGCCCATTCTGAATGCTTAGAAAATACATTTCTTTTCATTCGTTTGTTCATACACGTGATTTTATCTTTCCACTTGAATAGTTTCCTATCTCATGTTCACCTGTCTACAACTTGTTTGTTAGGTATGTTTTTATTATTATTATTATTATTATTATTATTATTATTATTATTATTATTATTATTATTATTATTATTATTATTATTATTATTTTAAAAAGAAACATATAACATATAGCAGCAGGTATGTCATGGAATCCGCAATATGAACATGTGCAGTCAGCCTGTACGTTCCGGTGCTTGTGCACCTCTTCAATGATACCCAAAAAAATGCCCATGAACAGGTAGGTATACAGACAGAGAAGATGTACGTGCAGGTGGAATGTCAAATAATGAGGCCATAATGAATGTGAAGTAATGCAGGAAACGACCTTTCCCACACCTTTAGGCCAATTGCGTTTATGATTGTTGTTGTTTTTTTAAAACGTAAAGTATCGGATCCGTTTTCGCGCAGCGACGCGTCTTAGGTGCATTTTGATAGCTCCATATTTTTAAAGGCCAATGGACAGACAATGTGTTATGTGGTGAATATCACGTCGGCAGCTTTACTTTCCAAAACATTTGCGGGTACCTATTTTAGATGGAGAATTGGAGTGAGATTGTGAAGTAATACTTTTTCTGTAGTGAGTGGGTGCACTGGGCAGGGGGGGGGGGAGGAGGGGGGACTTGGGTTAACAGAATGGCTAGTACAGTGGTTCTCAACCGGTCGGGGTGGGTTCCCCCCCCCCCCACCCAGGGAGGAATTTTAGGGTTGTGGGAGGGGGGGGGGGAATTAAGGTTATTTCAAGATCGCGTTAATACAAGAACTGATTACTGGATATTGTTTTCCCTCCATACTTTACGGTTCTGTACTTCTCGCCCCTCTGAAATTCGTTTTATAACGTAAGTAGACCCGCAAATCACGTTTTATGTAGATGTCTAGATTCGCTATAGTATGTGTTAATAAATTTAGCTTCCATTTTGTGCAAGGGGAGGAAATACGAGGACGTATGACATTCTGAACATATGGTGAAGGAGTCACGGGCCAAAAAGGTTGAGAACCACTGGGCTGGGATATGTTTGTCTACAGTCACATCAAGGACGTAATTGGTACAAACAGCAATTAAAGTAGAGTGGGAACACACAACATACATGGTAGACTGGGGTACGTACAACAAATTTGGTAGAATGGGAAAGTAGAACTTGGGAAGAGTAGGGAACTTGTAAGAGCTTGGACTGAGTGAAGAATACGCAATAACACGGGTAGAATGAGGCACACGCATGAACTTGGGTAGAGTTAAATATTTAAAAAAAATAAAATTAAGTTGCATGTTCTTCACATGACGTAGCAGTCAACCCCAGCATTTTCGCTGTTCGTGATTCCTGGGCAAATTTTACGTTCAGTAGTTTGCCATTGCTTTCTGAACGACCGGCTCTTATACCTATTTTCGAAAATAGCACCGCTGTGTTTCGAACCCGGGTATACGGGCTCACAAACCGCGTTCGCAAGCCCTTAGCCACAGAGACCGGTTAAATATACACAACCATAATTGTGTGGGGGAAATACAACAACTAGGGAAAGTGCGACAACTAAGATAGAGTATGGAACATTTAAGAACTTGGATAGAGTATGGACATACACCTACTAGAGTAGAGTGTAGAATATACAACAATTAGAGTAGAGTGGAGAATACACAACTAGTATAGAGTGGGGAACATTCAGCAACTAAGATAAAGTGAGAACATTTAAGAACGTGGGAAGATTGGAAAGTATACAACTAGGGTTAGAGTAGGGAAAATTTTAAGAATTTGGCAGAGCCAGAGTTAGGAATGTGCATCAACTAAGATAGAATGGGGAACATTTAAGAACTTTGGTATAGTGGGAACGTACAACAACTAGGGTAGAGTTGGAAATATACAACTAGGCTAGAGTTTGGGGACATACAACAATTAAGATAGAGTGAGGAACATTTAAGAACTTGGGTAGAGTGGGAACATTCAACAACTAGGGTAGAGTTAAGAATATACAACAACTAGGCTAGAGTTTGGGGACATACAACAACTAAGATAGAGTGAGGAACATTTAAGAACTTGTGTAGAGTAGTAACATACAACAACTAGGGTATAGTTGGGAATATACAACTAGGCTAGAGTTTGGGGACATACAACAATTAAGATAGAGTAAAGAACATTTAAGAACTTGGGTAGAGTGGGAACATACAACAACTAGGGTAGAGTTGGAAATATACAACTAGACTAGAGTTTGGGAACATACAACAATTAAGATAGAGTGAGGAACATTTAAGAACTTGGGTAGGGTGGGAACATACAACAACTAGGGTAGAGTTAAGAATATACAACAACTAGACTAGAATTTGGGATGTACAACAACTAAGGTAGAGTTGGAAACATGTAAGAACTTGAGGATATTGGGAACATACAACAACCAGAGTAGAATGGGAACATACAACAACTTGGATAAAACTGGGAATACACAACAATTAGGGTAGAGTGGTAACATGCGAGAACTATGTTAGAATGGGAGCATATAAACAATGCGGGAAACAATCGTGGAAACATAAAACATCTAGGCTAGAGTGGAAGCATACAACAGCTAGGTCAAAGTGGGGATATGCAAACATTTGGGTAAGAGCTTGAACACACACAAATTTGGGTAGAGTGGGAACATACAACAATTGGGTCAGAATGTGAATATACAACAACAGGTTTAGAGTAGGAACATATAACAACTAGTTTACATGGGAACGGAACAGCTAGCATAAAGTGGTAACATACATCGACTAGGTTGGAGTAGGAACATAGAACAACTAGTTTACAATGGGAACAGAACAGCTAGCATAGACTGGGAACGTACATCGACTAGGCTAGAGTGGGAAGATAGAACGATTAGCTTAGAGTGGTAACAGAACAGCTAGCATCAAGTGGGAACATAGAACAACTAGCTTAAAGTGGAAGCATACATTTACTAGGTTAGAGTGGGAACATAGAACAATTATGTTAGAATGGGAACATAGAACAACTAGGTTAGAGTGGGAACATAGAACAACTAACTTAGAGTGAGAACAGAACAGTTGCCCTAGTAAATGTATGCTTCCACTTTAAGCTAGTTGTTCTATGTTCCCACTTGATGCTAGCTGTTCTGTTACCACTGGTAACATAGAACAATTTGCTTAGAGTGGGAACAGAATAGCTAACATGGAGTGAGAACATACATCAACTAGGTTATAGTGAGACTATACAAAAAGTAGGGTAGATAGGGTACAAATAACTAGGGAAGGCGGAGAGTATACCACAATTAAGGTAGAGTATAAAACATACAACTATGGTGAAGTGGAGAACATGCAACAGCAAATTTAAAGTGGAGAAAATACAACAATTGGGTTAAAGATGCATGCAACAACAACAATAGCTTGGGTACAGACACAACTTGTTCAGAGTGGGCAGTCACAACAGACAGAACAGAGTGGGAACGTGTATAATTTACAGTTGAGGGTAGAATTGAGGAATATAACAGTGGAAACACATCTAAAAGAGAGAGAAAGAGTGAGAGAGATAGAGAGAGAGAGAGAGCTATATACATGTCTGCTACCATATTAAAAGCTGTAGGTCATAACTGCCAGTCTCTCTGGTCGAGGGTTACACGACTTTCTTCGTAATCCCTTTATCCCGCGGGATCTCGCAGCGCGCGAGAATTGGAAGCGGTTCGACCCGCACTTGTGACTTGCGGGATAATGAGCCGGCCGCTCAGAAAGCAATGGCAAACAACTGAGCGTAATCTTGCCAAGAGATCAACAATTAGCTGAAAGATGCTGATGTTGACAGCGATGTCCTGTAAAGGATGTGCGAATTTAAAAAAAAAACAAAGGTCATAACTGTGACACACCTCTGGTTTTCTTTTTCCGCCATCCATTTTTGTTCGACCCAAATGTACTTGTTGTTTGGCACTGAATCTGTTAAGAGAAAACCTGATACACGTACACGATTGTCAGATGAAATAATGTATGCAAGAGGATAAATAGAAGGGCAGTTTCTGAACGGGTCTGCGTGCCCATTCTGAATGCTTAGAAAATACATTTCTTTTCATTCGTTTGTTCATACACGTGATTTTATTTTTCCACTTGAATAGTTTCCTATCTCATGTTCACCTGTCTACAACTTGTTTGTTAGGTATTTTTTTATTATTATTATTATTATTATTATTATTATTATTATTATTATTATTATTATTATTATTATTATTATTATTATTATTTTTTAAAAAGAAACATATAACATATAGCAGCAGGTATGTCATGGAATCCGCAATATGAACATGTGCAGTCAGCCTGTACGTTCCGGTGCTTGTGCACCTCTTCAATGATACCCAAAAAAATGCCCATGAACAGGTAGGTATACAGACAGAGAAGATGTACGTGCAGGTGGAATGTCAAATAATGAGGCCATAATGAATGTGAAGTAATGCAGGAAACGACCTTTCCCACACCTTTAGGCCAATTGCGTTTATGATTGTTGTTTTTTTTTTAAAACGTAAAGTATCGGATCCTTTTTCGCGCAGCGACGCGTCTTAGGTGCATTTGATAGCTCCATTTTTTTAAAGGGCCCAATGGACAGACAATGTGTTATGTGGTGAATATCACGTCGGCAGCTTTACTTTCCAAAACTTTTGCGGTACCTATTTTAGATGGAGAATTGGAGTGAGATTGTGAAGTAATACTTTTTCTGTAGTGAGTGGGTGCACTGGGCAGGGGGGGGGGGGGAGGAGGGGGGACTTGGGTTAACAGAATGGCTAGTACAGTGGTTCTCAACCGGTCGGGGTGGGTTCCCCCCCCCCCCACCCAGGGAGGAATTTTAGGGTTGTGGGAGGGGGGGGGGAATTAAGGTTATTTCAAGATCGCGTTAATACAAGAACTGATTACTGGATATTGTTTTCCCTCCATACTTTACGGTTCTGTACTTCTCGCCCTCTGAAATTCGTTTTATAACGTAAGTGGGACCCGCCAAATCACGTTTTATGTAGATGTCTAGATTCGCTATAGTATGTGTTAATAAATTTAGCTTCCATTTTGTGAAAGGGGGAGGAAATACGAGGACGTATGACATTCTGAACATATGGTGAAGGAGTCACGGGCCAAAAAGGTTGAGAACCACTGGGCTGGGATATGTTTGTCTACAGTCACATCAAGGACGTAATTGGTACAAGCAGAAATTAAAGTAGAGTGGGAACACACAACATACATGGTAGACGGGGGGTACGTACAACAAATTTGGTAGAATGGGAAAGTAGAACTTGGGAAGAGTAGGGAATTTGTAAGAGCTTGGACTGAGTGAAGAATACGCAATAACAGGGGTAGAATGAGGCACACGCATGAACTTGGGTAGAGTTAAATATTTAAAAAAAATAAAATTAAGTTGCATGTTCTTCACATGAGTAGCAGTCAACCCCAGCATTTTCGCTGTTCGTGATTCCTGGGAAAAATTTTACGTTCAGTAGTTTGCCATTGCTTTCTGAACGACCGGCTCTTATACCTTTTTTCGAAAATAGCACGCTGTGTTTCAAACCCCGGGGTATACGGGCTCACAAACCGCGTTCGCAAGCCCTTAGCCACAGAGGACCGGTTAAATATACACAACCATAATTGTGTGGGGGAAATACAACAACTAGGGAAAGTGCGACAACTAAGATAGAGTATGGAACATTTAAGAACTTGGATAGAGTATGGACATACACCTACTAGAGTAGAGTGTAGAATATACAACAATTAGAGTAGAGTGGAGAATACACAACTAGTATAGAGTGGGGAACATTCAGCAACTAAGATAAAGTGAGAAACATTTAAGAACGTGGGAAGATTGGAAAGTATACAACTAGGGTAGAGTAGGGAAAATTTAAGAATTGGGCAGAGTTAGGAATGTGCATCAACTAAGATAGAATGGGGAACATTTAAGAACTTTGGTATAGTGGGAACGTACAACAACTAGGGTAGAGTTGGAAATATACAACTAGGCTAGAGTTTGGGGACATACAACAATTAAGATAGAGTGAGGAACATTTAAGAACTTGGGTAGAGTGGGAACATTCAACAACTAGGGTAGAGTTAAGAATATACAACAACTAGGCTAGAGTTTGGGGACATACAACAACTAAGATAGAGTGAGGAACATTTAAGAATTTGGGGTAGAGTAGTAACATACAACAACTAGGGTATAGTTGGGAATATACAACTAGGCTAGAGTTTGGGGACATACAACAATTAAGATAGAGTAAAGAACATTTAAGAATTTGGGGTTTAGAGTGGGAACATACAACAACTAGGGTAGAGTTGGAAATATACAACTAGACTAGAGTTTGGGAACATACAACAATTAGATAGAGTGAGGAACATTTAAGAACTTGGGTAGAGTGGCAGCATACATCGACTAGGGTAGAGTTGGGAATATACAACAACTAGACTAAAATTTTGGGATGTACAACAACTAAGGTAGAGTTGGAAACATGTAAGAACTTAAGAATATTGGGAACATACAACAACCAGGGTAGAATGGGAAAATACAACAACTTGAATAAAGCTGGGAATACACAACAATTAGGGTAGAGTGGCAACATGCGAGAACTATGTTAGAATGGAAGCATATAAACAATGAGTGTATCGTGGAAACATAAAACATCTAAGCTAGAGTGGAACCATACATCAGCTAGGTTAAAATGGGGATATGCAGTCATTTGGGTAGAGCTTGAACATACAACAATTTGAGTAGAGTGAGAACATACAACAATTGGGTCAGAATGTGAATATACAACAACAGGTTTAGAGTAGGAACATATAACAACTAGTTTACAATGGGAACGGAACAGCTAGCATAAAGTGGTACTATACATCGGCTAGGATGGAGTGGGAACATAGAACAACTAGTTTACAATGGGAACAGAACAGCTAGCATAGACTGGGAACGTACATCGACTAGGCTAGAGTGGGAAGATAGAACGACTAGCTTAGAGTGGTAACAGAACAGCTAGCATCAAGTGGGAACATAGAACAACTAGCTTAAAGTGGAAGCATACATTGACTAGGTTAGAATGGGAACATAGAACAATTATGTTAGAATGGGAACATAGAACAACTAGGTTAGAGTGGTAACATAGAACAATTAGCTTAGAGTGGGAACAGAATAGCTAACATGGAGTGAGAACATACATCAACTAGGTTATAGTGAGACTATACAAAAAGTAGGGTAGATAGAGTACAAATAACTAGGGAAGGTGGAGAGTATACCACATTTAAGGTAGAGTGGAAAACATACGACTATGGTGAAGTGGAGGACATGCAACAGCAAATTTAAAGTGGAGAGGATACAACAATTAGGTTAAAGATGCATGCAACAACAACAATAGCTTGGGTACAGACACAACGTGTTCAGAGTGGGCAGGCAAAACAGACAGAATAGAGTGGGAACGTGTATAATTTACAGTTGATGGTAGAATTGGGGAATATAAAAGTGGAAACACATATCTAAAAGAGAGAGAAAGAGAGAGAGAGAGAGAGAGAGAGAGAGAGAGAGAGAGGGAGGAGAGAGTGAGAGAGAGATAGAGAGAGAGACTAAGTGAGAGAGAGAAGGTATATATAACAACAATGAGATAGAGAAAGGAAGAGAGAAAATAGACATACAGAAGACAGGCAGACAAACAGAAAGACCAATGGACAGATGGACGGACCGGACGGTCGGACGGACCGACATACGGATGGATGGGTGTTGGGTGGATGAATTGGTGGATGGATGAATGTGTAGGTTGATTGATATATGGATGGATAGATATATGGATGGATATATGGATGGATAAATGGGTGGACAGACAGACAGACAGACAGATGGACGGACGGACGGACGGACAGACAGACAGACGGACGGACGCAGAGAGAGAGAGCGAGAGAGAGAGAGAGAGAGAGAGAGAGAGAGAGAGAGAGAGAGAGAGAGAGAGAGAGAGAGAGAGAGAGAGAGAGAGAGAGAGAGAGAGAGAGAATGTACACTCAGTGGGGACATTCCATTAAAAGGATAGAGTGGAGAAGTCCCACTACGGGACAGAGTGTGCATACTCCACCACCTAACAGAGTGTTCCACTCAGAAGGAATCATGCCACAGTTTGGGAAGAGCTGGTACCCGACACTTCTTGGGAAGAGTGTTTGCACGTACACCTGGGATTGCGTGTTTATATGCCACTGCTCAGATAGAGTGGGTACACTATGTGTTTGATACATACGCTTTATATTATTAAAACAAGTGTGTACCCGTGTTTACATGCCACAGTTTGAACAGAGTGGGAGCGCCCAGAACTTAGATAGAGTGGGTACACACCACAGCTGGGAAAGAGTGGGTACACGTGATAGTGCCGACAAGGTTGATACACCCACAGCTCGGAGAGAGTAGGCACGCCCCACAGCTCGGAAAGGGTAGGTACTACCCACAGCTCTGAACGAGTAGGTACTTCCCACAGCTCTGAAAGAGTAGGTACTCCCCATAGCCCAGAAAGAGTAAGTACTCCTCACAGCTCGGAAAGAGTTGGAACACGGACAACTGAGACAGAGTGGGTACAAACACAACAAGCACGGTGTGGATTAACGCCATGAATATCTAGAACATCGACAGTTAACGCAAGAATGTACTAGTGAACTTTCAGGCGACATTTTAATCGGTGACCGTGGAGTGACACCAACTATTGTATTGCGGCTTTTGTTAGAATTCAACCAAAATCGCTGATTCGGAAGACGCCTGCTTGACAATCTGGCGGTTTTGACATTCTGTCAACACTTTTGCCTTTTGTACAACAGTGTCTGGTTTGTGTTTCGGGTCACATGTGTTTTCAGGAAAGTAATGTGAGAGTCAATGAAGCAGAAAACGGTATGCCTTTCTTCCCATTTTTTGTGTGTGTGAAGTATCTGCAAGTTGGAAGTTTTTCAACCAAGTTTTTCGTCTATAGTTTTGGACTTGTGCCGTTTTCGGTAGGTATAAACATATTTATTATTTTATTTCCTTCTCTGAAATCTGTAAGTTCACAACTGATTTTAGAAAACCATGTGCCATCGTTGCATTTTATTTTTATTTATTTATTTATTTATATCAACAATGCCGCTCACTGCACATATGAGAAGTGGAGCAGACAGCAGTCCAGACAAAACCCGACAAAACCAACAGCACTCAAACGCATGAATGCAAACGATGGTCGCCAACACTAATCAAAGCTGTGATCATTCAGCATGAGTCCTGACTCCAATAGTATCGAAATGATTCAGTTCTATTCAGAGTCCGTCTGGCGTTGTTCATCATGTGTGCACACAGCCTTCTTCCTCCTGCATAACAAAAAATGTGTGTTTGCCTGACGCAGTTTCTTGCAATGGGTCTTTGTTGTTATACCTACCTCTATCCTGGCCCATCACATGTTGTGGGCTTCAGTGCACGGAGAGAGAGGTGGCCAATCTTGTTCTTATTTAGTAAGCCTGCCAATAATTTCTACTACCGATGTCCTTCTATGCGTGATGCTAAACCATTCATCTTCTTTCTCGAAAACGCTATTTTCAGGTATCGAATTATTCCAAAGACTTTGCTTTAGATGTCGAATTAATCCAGTTAAAAGCATTGCCTCAGATGTCGAATTAAGCCAATTAATGGTAATTATCAGGTGCCAAATTAATCCAGATAATGACATTATCTTAGGCGTCGAAGCAATCCAGTTAATAATATTATCTTAGGTGTCAAATCAATCCAGTTAATTGCACGATTGTCAGGTGCCAAAAAACATATTTATTGACACATTTTTCGGGGACGTATATTCAGTGAAATTACGAATGTGTCTTATTCTTTCATGATTTCTACGGTAACGTATCTGATAATTATCTTCTTGGATATGAAATAAAATTAAAACCACAATGCGAACTTTGAGCACGTTAAAAGGCCACCATTTGCACTTCACCTCTTCTTTTGTCATTCTCCACACGATGTTGTGCCGTTTTACTTAGTGGTAGTGATGCTGTCTTCCCCCGCGAATCAGATTCTCAGAGGTTGTTCGGTTGTTATTGATGTTGTTGTTTTTGTTGTTGTTGTTGTTGTTCTTGTTGTTGTGAGTTCACGATCATGGATGTTTTCCCTAAAGCAGTCAACCCATCTCTTCCTCGATGTTCCGCTTGCTCTTCTGCCCTCATTTTAGTTGTAGTATGCTTGTGACTCTGGGTAATTCTGGTACGTTTCTGTCAGCTGTCCACACCACTTGATCCTCTGTCTTGTTGGCGTATTCTGTGCATAATTTCGTTCAGACTGTCGGATTTCATCACTTCTCAATGCATCTCTTCCTATGTCAGAAAAGTACGGGATTCCCCGCCTACGTCATAAAGGGTAATGTGCACACGGTGCTAGCCCCATATTTTATACACCAATCGGCATTCTGTAGGTCACGTGGTCAATAATCAAAGGTCGCATTTACTTCCCACTACAATTCCTGGTACCCAATTTAGGTTTGGGCGACATGGAAGCCAAGAGCAACTTTAGACAAAACAATCTGCATGTATTTTAACACCCCAACTAATTTCTTTGAGCATCAGCAATCAGTCATAAATATCCGAATCATATCGGATCCCATCCTATATACCGAGGCACATCAGGCCCCAATCATACATACCGAGGCACATCAGTACCATCCTACATACCGGAACACATCACTCCCTTCCCCCCCCCCCCCCCCCCCCCCCCCCCCCATCCCAAGGCACATTGCGTGACATATTGCGTGCGATGCTCAAGAAATCACCTAACACCGCCCCAGGCCCAGACGGCATCCGATATGGTGACCTAATGGTGATATCAGATGATGACATGGAAGAACTGGCCAGAGAATTCAACACCAGTATCCAGAGGGGTCAGGTCAAAGAAGAATGGCTACACAGCTACTTGCTGCCGCTGCCAAAACCGAACAAAGACCATTCCAAGATAAGCGGCTACAGAATCATTACGATGCAGAATACTGTTGGCAAGCTACTGGAGAAAATTGTAGCACACAGACTTGCTTGGGACTTGGAACAGCTCGGCTGCTTCCCGCCCACACTTGGAGGATACAGACGCAACAAAGAGTCATGGCTGAATGCGGCGGTCTTTGCTCAAGATGTTTACGAAGGTTTTCAGGTCAGAGAAGAGACATGTGCGGCCGCCATAGACTTAGAGGACGCATATAACAGAGTATCTTTCGAGCACTTGATGCAAACCCTCCTCAGACTGAAAGTGCACCCTCACCTTGTACGATGGATAGCTGCAGTTCTACTCCAAAGGAAGGTGGTGCTAAGATGCGGGAGTTGGTCTTCTGAGCCGATAACGATATGTCCAGGATTGCCGCAGGGTTCACCACTGTCACCAGTACTATTCAACGTGTATACGGTGCCGATCACTGAACAACAGTTGGATGGGAGGGGTAGGACTCTATCATTCGTTGACGACATCCTCGTGTATCGACAGGGTCGAGATAGACAGGCGGTTGCCAACTATATGCAGGGCGAACTAGATCGAATTTCCTCATGGTGTGCTGATGCCGATGCCCTTGTCAACCCTGCAAAGGCAACGGTTACATGGTTCTCACTAAACAACCATATTGTGAAAACAGACCTGCCGGCAGTAAGAATGGATGGGAGCATTCTGAGTAGAACCCAGTCAATGACATATCTTGGCGTGAGGCTTGATCGTAGCCTGTCCTTCAGAGATCATGTCGATTATGTCATAACGAAGGCTCGAAAAGGTTTGGCAGCAATGAGAGTCATGGCGACTGCCAATATCGAGCAAAGACTGCTATTACTTCTGTTCCAAGGACTTGTGCTTTCACGCATCGAGTATGCCCTGGCCATCCTCACTGTCAGCCCTACACAGATTGGAAGACTTGAAAAGGTACAAAACGAAGCCATGCGCATCATTTTGGGCTGCACGAGAGACACCAGCTGTGTAGCAATGAGATACCTCCTTGACTTCTCGACAATGGAACACAGGATCAAGATCTGGAGAGCTCGTGCATACTTAAAAATAAGTGCAGATGAGCAGCACCCTCTGCATGACGCTGTATTCAGAGAAAAGGGTGACAGGCTAAAGAGGGGCAAATCATGGATGGGTCGGGCGGAAGATGTCGTCGGACAGGTCTGCAGTCTTACCAGTATCAACCCCGGCAAGGAATGGGTGCCGGTGCCTCCAGCTTTTAAGTGTACCTTCTCCTGCATTATCACACTCGACAGACGGTGCAGAGAGCAGAACCCTGCCGCTGTCAATGCAGAGGTTAACGCGCTCATCTATGATCACTCAGATAGCCCCGAAGTGCTCATCTATACAGATGGATCTGTTGTAAAGCAGCAGAGAAGTGCGTGGGCATTTACAGCCCGTTCAGCGGGCCGAACCGTTCAAGAATCCAGTGGTGCCCACTCTATGACCACGAGCAGCATGACGATGGAGGTGATGGCAGTTACACAGGCTTTCATATGGCTGGAATCACAGCATTATACCAACGTGTGTGTACTAAGTGATTCAATGAGCATGATTCAGAAGGTCGAAGCTGGATCTGTACGTAGACAGTGGACTGAGTCGCTGCAGAAGTCTGTTGTCCGCAAAGTCACCTTCATCTTCGTCCCGGGACATGCGGGAGTCGAGGGAAATGAACGAGCTGATAAATTGGCTGGCTCTGCACCCCCTGTAGATGGCCAGCCCATGGATCGTGCGGATGTTATTAACGCCCTTAAAGATATGGCGAGAACAGAGGATTTTGACGCCAGTGATTCCACATCGCTCTCCAGGATGAAAGACCTGGGAGTAAGAATCGGCACAGCCAGACGCGAGAGGTACATCGGGAAAACAAAGCGCCTCGTCAACCAACACAGAACTGGCACTATTAGCCATCGGACGCTGATGCATATGCTGGGGGGGAGGATCTGAGCACCTATGGACATGTCCGGAGTGCAACGAAGATACCCCAACTGATAACTATAACTATAATAAGGCACAGAAAGGACGAACAATTTTTACGAGGACAGCTGGAGCATGGTCCAAAGTACCTATCAAAGGGATATTTAAGGTAGTTGGGGTGAATATATCGTGCGCAATGAGTAACAGCTTGGCTCAAAGTGAGGCATTCATCACTCTTCATGTATGTTCTCCATTTCCGCTGTAGGAGTAGTCAGTATGTAAGTAATTGGCCCTTCTACACGCCTTAAGTGGACATACGATTCTAGACTTATATGTGTATATAGGCTAATTGGCACTTGTTGGGTCATGTGATCAGTTTCACACCGACCGTGTCCATTTTAATTGGGTTAACCTGGGAACCCTGCCCAGTTTGTTTAAAACGTCGAACCGCTCTTATGCGAATGGAATTCGTCAGCAGACTAGCCAATACTTTACCGCTGTTGAAATAAGGAATCGAGTAAGGAGCGAGTCATACCGACTGTTTGAGAGGACGGTTCTGGCGGACAGCTAACTAACCAGCTGGCAACAAAGACATTCTGCACCCACAAACAGCAGGCGGGTTTTTCCCGAGTACAGTGGCAGGATTCTCCACCTTTTTTATTTTCGCATATCCTTTACAGGATATTGCAGTCAACACCAGCATTTTTCGGCTGCTGTTGATGTCTTGGCAAGTTTTACGTTCAGTAGTTTGTCATCGGAATAATAATGAAGGACCATCAGTTTTGAAGATGGAAGTTCAGAATGCTCTTAACCATATAAAAACTGGCAATACCCTGGGTATAGATAACATCACAATAGAAATGATCAAGCCTTAGAAGAATATGGAATAGACCAAGTCACCAGACTGCTGAATGCAATATACGATACTGGAGATATACCTCCTGAATTATGTAATTCTGTATTTATTACAATCCCGAAGAAGTCAGGAGCCTTGGAATGCGATCAACATCGAACAATTAGTATATTGAGCCACATCACGAAGATTTTGCTGAGAATTATCATGCAAACAGTTACGAAGAAAATACAACCCGAAATAGGAGAAGAACAATGTGGCTTTGTGGAAGGCAAGGGCACAGTAAATGATGTGCATATACTGAGAACAGTAATTGAACGTTCTCTAGAAGTAAACAAAGATCTATATCTTTGCTTTATTGACAACACAGAGGCTTTCGATAAAGTGAGACATGTCAACATGATAAGGATGCTTGAAGATCTACAAATTGATGGAAAAGACGTTAGACTTGTAAAAAAACAAATATTTGAAACAACATACTGCCATCAAAATTGATAACGATGTAAATCAATATCAGCCTATTAAAAGAGGTGTGAGACAGGGATGTGCAATGTCTGCAGATCTTTTTTTCCCTGTACAGTGAAAATATTTTCATAAATATAGAAGACTAGCTGACCCGGACCGGCTTCGCCCAGTCCCTGGTGGGGAGCATCTCATTTAATTCATATAAGTAGTCATATAAGTTCTCGTTCCCGTTCCCGACTATCTGTCTGTCTGTCTGTCTGTCTGTCTGTCTGTCTGTCTGACCCGGCCCGGCATCGCCCAGCTCCTGGTGTGGAGCATCTCATTTAATTCATATAAGTAGTCATATAAGTTCCCGTTCCTGACTGTCTGTCTGTCTGTCTGTCTGTATGTCTGTCTGTCTGTCTGTCTGTCTGTCCCTCCCTCTCTGTCTGTCTGTCTGTCTGTCTGTCTGTCTGTCTGTCTAATCATTTATTGGTTGCAGTTAGAACAACCTTAGATAAACGAAGACCAACTTACAAAAAGCATTAGAAAAAGCACTTGAAAGATCTTTACATCTTCCCCCAACAATTAGCTTGGGTAAATGGAGCGGCGGCAGCAGCAGCAGCAGAAGAAGAAAAAGGAGGAGTTGGAGGAGGGAGGAGGAAGAGGGAGGTGGAGGAGGGAGGAGGGAGGAAGAGATAGGCGGAGAGAGGAGGAGGAGGGAAGAGGAGGGAGGAGGAGGGAGGAGGAGGAGTAGGGAGGAATAGAAGGAGGAGGAGAGATTAGGAGGAGGAGGGAGGAGGAGGGAGGAGGAGAAGGGAGGAGGAGGAAGAGGGAGGAGGAGGGAGGAGGAGGGAGGAAGAGGGAGGAGGAGAAGGGAGGAGGAGGGAGGAGGAGGGAGAAGGAGGAGGGAGGAGAAGGAGGAGAAGAGGAGGGGGAGGAGAAAGATGGAGGAGGAGGGAGGAGGGAGAGGGGGAGGAGGAGGGAGGAGGAAGAGGGAGGAGGAAGAAGGAGGAGGATGGAGAAGGAGGAGGGAGAAGGAGGAGGGAGGAGAAGGAGGAGGAGGGAGGATGAGGAGGGAGGAGGAGGAAGAGGGATGTGGAGGGAGAAGGAGAAGGGAGGAGGAGGGAGGAGGTAGAGGGAGAAGGGAGGAGGAGAGAGGAGGAGAAGGGAGGAGGAGGGATGAAGAGAGGGAGGAGGAGGGGGAGAAAGGAGGAGGAGGGAGGAGGAGGGAGGAGAAGGAGGAGGAGGGAGGAGGAGGGATGAGGGAGAATGAGGAGGAGGAGGGAGGAGGAGGGAGGAGGAAGGAAGAGGAGTGATTAGGAGGAGGCAGGAGGGCGAGGAGGTAGGAGGAGGAGGAAGAGGGAGGAGGAGGGAGGAGGAGGAGGAAGGAGGAGGAGGAAGGAGGAGGAGGGAGGAGGAAGAGGGAGGAGGAGGATGGAGGAGGAGGATGGAGGAGGGAGGAGGGGGAGGGGAATAGGAAGAGGTTAGGAGGAGGAGGAGGAGGGGAGAGGAGGAGGAGGATTATAACGCATATGCCTGTAGATAACTGCAGCGAAAAGGTGGGTCTGTCTATCTATCTGACCCGGCTTGGCTTCGCCCAGCTCCTGGCGGGGAGCGTTTCATTAGATTCATACAACAACAAAAAAGTTACTTCCACACACCATCCATTATTTTTAAAAAAAACTGTTTTTAATCACCTACATGACTGTAGATAACTTCTTTAAGCATAAAAAGATGAGTTATAATGTTATGCATTATGCATTATTTTTATGAAATCTTTGAAAATGCCTTAAAGATTATATCATTATTTATTATAACTCATATGCCTGTAAATAACTATAGACAAAGAGTTTATAAAACTTTGAATACGATGCAACAATATGACTATAAGTTATATAGCAATATTATTAAAAGTTATGCCCCTTGGAAATAACTTTTCTAGAGTTAAGTCCCTTGCTATGTAGAAATTATAATGAAAAATGAAATATTAAATAATATTAAGTAAGTAGCCGATTTTACACTTAAAACATATGACAGTTGGCAGCGCGGGAATGAGAGGAAGACGTGTAGAAAATTTCATCTCAATCGGATGGACCGTTCGCGAACGCATAAATACATACAGACATACATACAGACAGTCTCTTTTATATATAAGATATGGAAAGAATAAACATTGGAGGACGATACATCAATAACATTAGATATGCAAATGATACAGTCTTGATTGCAGACAATGAACAGGACCTGCAACATTTATTAGATGCGGTTGTTGCACTCAGTGAACAACTAGGGTTACAACTGAATATTAAGAAGACACAGATTATGGTCGTCACTGGGAAGAAGGAAATACCACAATGTGATATACGAGTAAATGGGCATATTCTTAAGCAAGTTAATCGGTACAGTTATCTCGGAACAGTCATAACATCTGATGTGAGATGCCTTGAAGAGATTAGAACAAAAATTGTCATTGCGAAGGTTAAAAACATACTGACCAATAAAAAGATATCAGTTGTAATGAGAAAAAAAAGAGTGTTGAAGTGCTACATAGAACCTGTACTTTTGTATGGATGTAAAGCGTGGCCAATGAGCAGTCAAGCTGAAAAACAGCTGATGGCTGTGGAAATGTGGTTTCTGAGGAAAATGCAAAGAATACCATGTACAGACAGAAAAACCAATGAACAAGTCCTTCAAGAAACAAATGAAGATCGTAACCTGATTAGAGACATTAGACGTAGACAGTCACAATTGTTTGGGCATGTTATGAGAAGAAATGAATTGGAGAACTTGGCGACGACTGGCAAGATCGAAGGGAAGAGACAAAGAAGTAAATACCTGGATGACTTGCTCACGTGGCATGGTCGAGACAGTAACAAGGGGCTGATCCACGACTCTGGTGATCGAGTGAGATGGCAGAACATGACCACCCACGCTTATCGGCATGGCACATGATGGATGGATGGAGTTAGGCATTGCTTTCTGAACGACCGGCTCAGATACCTCCGTAAGTAACTAGTGCGACGCGATCCGCTGCCGAATTTCGCGCAGCTGTGTTTCGTACGTGAGTGTACGGGATTACGAACAACGTCCTTAACGCCTTCGCCAGGGATACCTTAAAAGTGTTGAATCATTCGTCCCACCTGAAGCCAGCCAACACACTGCCTGGTAGAGAAGCCGGAAGTGCATAAGCACTCCTGGGAACGGAACACAACATGGAGGACAAATATCGTTATATCAACAACAGTAACAACTTCACCGCAATCTTTAATGAGGTTACGTCATCACGGTAGGTAAATGAGATAACGTTCAAGATAATTCCTAGTTGCAATTCATTTTTTTTTTAAAAACATTAGGTATCCAAAACAATACATTCCTTGGTAGATCTAAACACAGAAGCCGCAGCCGATGGTAAATGAGATAACTTTCTTGATTGAGAGATTTTCTGTCGGCATATTTCACTGTATGTTGTCTGGTGCATACTGCAGGGTTTCATATCATATAAAATTAATATAATTCATGTATCCACTTCATATGATATATAACTCTGCAGTATGCTTCTGACGATATACAGCGAAATATGCCAGGCAATAAATCGTGCAAACGTTTGTTTATGACTTCTGTGTTTATTTGTTATTACCAGTGAAGAGTTAATAAAAAAGGATAATAATAAAAGGCAATGTTTTTTAATACAAGGTCTAGAACAAAAGTACCCGCAGTTATTAATCTATAACCCCTGATAACAACCAAACATGAAAAGTGAAAGTAGAACATAGGGGCAGCGTTTGTGTACCGGTAAGGACGCTACACTGCTAATGGCATGAGCACAGTAGCACAAGGGTTCGATGCCAGCTCTCGTCGTTTGCTACATGAGGAAAGACTGGCTACAGCTACATCTGTGCATTCAGGCATACAAAATGTGATATCCTAGCACTTCAAATATCACAGCAGGTTCATGTGATGGGACGTTTTGTTTCAGTAGTATATCACAGGGCCGGCTCCGTGGTGAAGGGTTTACGGACGCATACCACGTTCGAAACACAGCTGCAGGCGATTTGGCAGCATACCTCATCGCGTTGTTTTTGTTTTAAATAAAATGGTATGGGTGTCGGTGGTTCAGAAAGCAATGGAAAACTACTGAACGTAAACTTGCCAAGAGATCACAAACAGCCAAATAATGCTTGGTTTGAATGCCACAGTCCTGTAAAGGATATGCAACTAACTTGTTAAAGTATATCACAGGCCGCATGAATGCTAGCATGGCCGAATGGATAAAAGCCTTCGCTTTTAAAAACTTCCAGTGTGCTAATAGCGGTATAGAGGATTCAACCCCTACACACGTCAGTTGGACTAAAATGTTGACTTCTCGTCCTTGACTTGGGGACGTAAATTACAAGTACCTCAGAAGTAGGATGGGTCGTCTGATCGCGAGGGACACTGGTAATAGAGAAGGCTAATCCACACTCAAACATCAGTCCAGTGCGCTTTCATTTAGTGTTCGCCTATCGAAGTAGTAACAGGCGTTCAACTACGCTTGAGTTCAAAGCGAGTGAATGAGCAACACACACGAGAGAGGAAACTACACAGGACATATTCGTCAACTGACATAAGGCATTTTCACATGGAACAGTTGCCTCGATAATGAACACGTGTGCTTCGATGATCGCCCAGCGCAACTCGGCTGAGAAGATGTGTCATGACTGGTATTAGAAAGGTAACAATCTACTCAGGAAACAAAACCACGTATACAAACTTAAAGCCAAATCACTAGCGTTGAAAGTAAAGCCAAACAAATTACATCTTTTTCACGCCTTGAGATGTAGTGGGTATTTGATGCAGCTTTATATGTTTAGACCGTTCAGTATCCGATATTTCATGTGGCCGATATCAGGTCGATTGCTTTTACTTCTGGGGAAATTTAAGCTGAGTAAGCTTGTGAGCTCGTTGACTGAACTAATATATTGTTCAAATATAAGTTGACACTACAATAAACATATATTCTGTCTCTTCCTCGTTGATCATGCGAAGGGACGTTGGTTGTTTTGTGTCCGCTTACAGATAAGCTGCGGCTTGCAGCGGCACACCTGACTACCGGTTTTGTCTCCCCCCCCCCCCCCCCCCCCATTTCCCCCTTGATTCCTACTCTCTTTACAGACTTCAGTGGTGCTGGCTGTTTCCAAGCGCACCACTTTAAGGATCAGTAGTCTTAGATTTGGGTCACTGATTCTAAACGTTAGCAGTCAAGGCTTCCTGTGCTTACTGCATGTATCTCTTTTGCTACATTATCGGTTCTAGTAAGTTATTTGGTCCTTTACAGAACGTTGCAATCATGACTGGCACCTTGCCGTCTTGACAAACGATAGTTTGTAAAATGGAGTTAAACCTCTCAATAACATAAAGCCTGGACTGAATTTAGAGACCATGTGTTGCCCATGCAGCATGATCCCTCTCTCGGCCTGTCTAGTGTACTCCTGAGGAAAGGTAACACCAATACGTCTGGTACTAGTAAGCTGCGGAATCTGCTCAATCAGCAAAGCAATGCTTCTAACTGTCCGCCTATCGGAGCTTCGATCATAGACCAGTTGCCAACTAAGGCTTAGGGCCTGGTCTGCCCTGCCACGACATTTAGTCTTTAGGTTGCATTTCCTCACACTAGGGTTAGGTTTGTACACTCCCAATTGTGCTCCTCCGTCCGAAGCCGTTGGCACAAGTAGGGTGTCGGGTTTAATGAACGCCGCCTAACATTCCCCGCTAAAAGAATGCAGGTAGTACCGTCTATTATCATACAGCAGCACAGTCATATCTTACTAAGACCTGACAACGTTGCAATCAACACCAGCATTTATCGAATGTTTGTGATTTATTTAGACATTTTAGTGAAATGGTTTGCCATTGGAGGTCACATGTCCAAAAGGCAAAGAGAGTCCGCTCTTAAATTTCCTGTGCGTTGATGGCGGGTAGGGGGTTGTATTCCTTACACCGGTCAGTTGGACTTAAACCTAGGCATATCCTTCAGAAAACAATGGCAAGTTACTAAACGTAAAACTGCCTAGAATATCAACGTAGAACGACCTGCTTCCAAATCCCACGAGGCTGACCTTTAACCCTCGACTGGCTAAGTCTGGGAATTGTGGAACACGGTTTCACCATACCAAAAGCCTCAGCACCGGCTCGGTGCCAGTGAACTCGCGTGAACATCCACATGTAACCAGGAAGCTTGGTGAAACAAAATATACACACACATACAGAAGAACAGTGCGACAAAAGTCTTTATCAACGTACAAAATAACAAGAATTGTTTGCTAGAAAAAAAAATTAAGTGTTACAACCGTTGGAAAACTACAAAATTGTGGACACATTTGGATTATTTATTCTTTATTTTGATACTTCACATTTATTTTAGCAAAGATCATCATCATCATCATCATCATCATCATCATCATCATCATCATCATCATCATCATCATCATCATCATCATCATCATCATCACCCACTTTTGTCGTCAGGCGTCGTGTGAGGAATAACTTACGTTCCAGCTCCCGCTGGGTAACACTGAATAGTGTCATTCCTTGTGGGTGTACAATGTCTTTGATGTCGTAAATCCATTTTCCTTCTCGGGCGTCTTCCTGCTCTTGTATTAGATCGTCTTTGATGTAGCGCCACTGTTGGCAATTGATGCTGTTGCATTCTGACGAGATGGCCGAACCATTTGATCTTCTGTCTTTCAAAATATATGGCGCATGGTGCTGATTCCACTGCCTGTCAAAGATCAATTCTTAGAATATCTTTGACCAAAAATAAAACGTCAAATACTGACCTTTTACAAGAGGTGAGCATTGAAGAATACAGACTTATAAACAGTATCAAATCACTTAAACTGACATACAAGTACGTTGGCCATTCTAAACTTCACGATGCCTTAGAAAGTAGATTGATTGATTGATTGATTGATTGATTGATTGATTGATTGATTGATTGATTGATCTTTATTTTAGAAGGGTTACAAATTGGGCACGCAGGCCCGTCTTACATTTGGCCCTTCCATCGAAGGCAAGGTTCATGGGAAAAGAGTTTTGGGTCCAAAATAGGCTTAGGACATTGCAGACACCGTAGGTTACTGGGAAAAGAGTCGTGGGTCCAAAATAGGCTCATCACATTGCAGACACTCTAGGTTCATGGGAAAAGAGTCATAGGTCCAAGATAGACTCAGGACATTGCAGACACCCTAGGTTTATGGGAAAAGAGTATTGGGCCCAATATAGGCTCATGGTGTGGCAGACACCCAAGGTTCCTGGGAAAGAGTCTTGGGTCCAAGATAGGCTAAGGACATTGCAGACACCCTAGGTTCATGGGAAAACAGACATGGGTCCATTATAGGCCCAAGACATTGCAGACACTATAGGTTCATGGGGAAACAGACATGGGTCCAAGATAGGCTCATGACGTTGCAGATATCCTAGATTCATGGGAAAAGGCACATGGGTCCAAGATAGATTCAGGAGATTGCAGATACCCTAGGTTACTGGGAAAAGGCACATGGGTCCAAGATAGATTCAGGAAATTGCAGATACCCTAGGTTCTTGTAAATAGAGACAAGGGTCCATTATAGGCCCAGGACATTGCAGACACCATCGGTTCATGGGAAAATAGACATGTGCCCAAGATAGACTCATAAGACTGGAGGCAATCTAGGTTGATGGGAAAAGACACATGGGTCCAAGATTGACTCCGGACATTGCAGACAACCCAGGCATGAACGTGCATCTTGCAGGAGAACTGGCTAAGTGAGGAGAGATGTTTGGCAGGCTGTCATAAGCGCGACGTGTTGCAAGAACATTGACAATATAGCCCTCACATTGTGATCTATACTTCTTAAAGAGTTAATATAACAAATACATGAGACAGAAAGGCTTAATACAGTTATACTTAGGGGGTATTTTAACCGTAGGGCATTTATCGACAAGAATCCCCAGCCCGTTATGCTTTATACGTTTCAAATGTCTTATTTTTCATCGAGAAGTGGGCGGACAACTATAAAAAATATCCGTCGTAAGCCGTCTTGACTGCCTGGAGTCCGTGTTCAGCTACCCACACACAGTCGGCACCATTAGGCACCGGAGACACACTAACGTTGGGAACTGCTGTGGCATATATGTATCCGTGTACAATAACGCCCGTATTTCAACCGTGACTTCGTCTGTTCATGCGTAACGATGTACTTGTACGGCACGGTCTAGTTATCCCTTTTGTGGTGATATTGTTTGGAGGATCTCTCCTCTGTTAGTCTGGGGTGGAAGAGTACTGTTCACTATATTTTTGTAAACGTGTGTGTGTGTTTTTTTTTTAAATTTTCAAAACACTTGGGCGCCCACAGACAAGCGCACGTGCGCGCACACATACACACACACACACACACACACACACACAGGCATAGCAGTATACATACACACACACTCACATACACTCACAGACAGTGCATAAAGACGCGCAAACTCACACATAAAACTTAACATACATGAACACTCACCCATACACACACACACACACACCTGCATACGCACCTGCAAAAACATATCCGTGAATACATACACACACGCAAGCATGCATACCTGCATACAAACACACACGCGCGCACACAGACAGACAGACATTCACGCACGCACGCACGCAGGCAAACACGCACGCACACAGACAGACATACAGATAAATACACACACACACACACACACACACACACACACACACACGAGGCCTGCCTTCCCGCTCCATTTCTTTAAGGCTTAGTTCCTTCAGATTCCATTTAACATAATAGTCCAGTTATATTCTCAAACAATTTGACCAGGGCATGGTGTAACGGCCTACTGTATACGATTTCCACCTTCCCGTGGGTTTTGAATGTGAACTTCTTGCACAGCGTCTCCTATATTGTTTCGCCCTTATTTAAAAAGCTAGGTATCTATCTCACTACACAAGAGATCGTAGGGACGTATGAGATCGTTAGAACACTCCCGTTCTTACAAAATTCCAAGTCATGTGCTGGATGGAACTCGAATCCGGTAAAATACAGGTCGCCCGTAGACCTGAACCAGGATCAGCTCAGGTTTTATAATAATATAGACACAACGAATGCAATGATTGTGTCGCCTATCAGTAATTCCCACAAATATGTTATTAATATACGCGGAAGTCACGAGACGATCTTTTGCAGTCCAGATTTTTTAAACATACGGCTATGTTTATTTGTTCAAATATTGTGTATTATAATTAAAAATAAATGTTCTTATTAGTAATGTACTTTTTTCAACATATTTATTATTACTGGGCTTATGTGGGTATATGGGATGCTAGGAACATCAGATATTTGTAGGCCACAGTGCATGGAGGGATGTGGTCAGTCTTTTTCTCCCTTAGGAAGAGGAGAGTGCAGGCATCGGAGCCTCGTTTGACCTCACTCATGCCATTATCAGAGGAACTCTCTAACCGGTACCCTCACGCCTCCGCTCTTACTGTTTTTAGTCATCATTATATTGTCTTTATTCATTTTCAAAGCAATGTACTCATTTAGTTAATTTAATCGCAGAACATTAAAGAATAGTGAAGAAAGTTGGCTACTAAAGACGATAAAACAAAGAAATTTGAAATATTTTGGTCACTTGAAAAGTCATGAATGTTTGGAGAGAACAATAATGGAGGGGCATATGTCCGGGAAAAGAGGAAGAGGAAGGCCAAAGAGAAGACGGGTGCAGGATGTGGCAGATGATCTCCAGATGGGTGTAACGGTCGCGGGATATCTTGTTTATGACCTAGAAGTTTTCCGGAAAGTTATGTGAACTAGGTTCTGCAACGGATATGCTACTGAATGAATGAATGCATGAATGAATGAATGAATGAAACACAGAACCCACATACAATAACATAATTACCATTTAACCATAAACAATGTACGTAGCTAGAACGTATAGACAGTAAGAAAATCAAGTAGCCGAACATACATCAGAGTGGATAGAAAAGAAAGTCAATCAGTCTTCAGGAATCCTTGTGCAGTGGACGGGGTATTAAAAAGGCCCTCCTCGACGGTGTCTCAACAGCTCATAAACTATGGTCATAATGTGAGCCAAGAAACAAGCGTTTCGTCTACTGTATTCAACGAACACTAAACAATTGCTGAAATATTGTGAGGCGTTAGCAATTAGGCTAGAATACCGAGTTTTCTTTCAGGAGACCTGGGTTCCAATCCTCGGTAAGGTGTGGATTTTTTTTTCTGTCCAGAGCAAAAAGAAAACCCTAATCTGCACAGTTCGCGGCGACTGCACTAGCCAGGCGGCCTTAAAGCCTCAGGCTCAAGACCCCATGTCCTACATGGCAAGGTACTATAGGCAGTAGATGGCAGCTGCCAGTGTTACATTTGAAATTATTGAGGGATAACAGATGATGATCATTTTAGCAATACTTTGACTGTGTGTTTTTATTGTTTCATCGTAATGCTACTACTGCAAACCACCACTGCTACCTCCTCCATCACCAATGCCACCTCCTCCTGCTAATACTACTATTATGAATACTACCACCATCACCACCACTACTACTGCGACCTCCACCACCACTTCGACCACTACCACTGCTACCTCCACCACTACTACTACTTCTACTACTACAACTGCTACCTCCACCGCCATTACTACTTCCACTATTACCATCACCAATACCACCACCACCTATTACTAGAGAGAGACGTGTATAGAAACATGGAGTTGGAGACAAGGAGTGAGATGGATTCTAGACATGGAGAGAGAGAGAGAGAGAGAGAGAGAGAGAGAGAGAGAGAGAGAGAGAGAGAGAGAGACATGAAGAAAAAGATGGAGAGAGATGGAAAGACAAACATAGAGAGAGTCACGGAGCGAGACATTAAGTGAGGCGTGGAGAGAGCCATGGAGAGAGAGAGACACATTGGGTGAGTCATGGAGAGAGACTTGGAAAGCGATAAATTCAGAGGGATATATAACGAGACATGGAGCGAGAGACATGGAGAGCAAGATAGAGAAAGATGATAATAGAGACATAGAGAGATGGAGAGAGACGCGAAGGGAGACATCGTGATAGAGAAAAACACGGAAAGTAAAATGTTAAGTGAGATGACAAGCCATATGGAGAAAGACTTAGAGAGTGGTATATACAATGAGATGAAGAGAGATTTGGAAAGTTAGAGATGGAGATAGATAGAGATAGGTAGATAGACTGAGACACAGAGAGAGTGAAATATATAGAGAGAAAAGGACAGACAGACAGACAAAGACAGAGAGAGCGAAAGATAGAGAGAGATGGAGATAGAGACAGATTGATAGACAGACAGAAATATAGACCCCCGGGAAGGTTAACCCGGTCAAAAAATGCCCGCAGAAGTCGGATGTGTCGACCTAACGGCGCAAGAACGCAGCTCTGCTGTAAACAGGCACAACGCAATCACGTCCACACAAAATAACTCCAGATGAACGCAGAAGACGAAGAAGAAGAAGAAGAAGAAGAAGAAGACATACAGACAGATAGACAGACAGACAGACAGACAGACAGACAGAGGACGGGAGACATAGAAAGACAGAAACCCTTAGATTGGGTTCCAAGCCCTGATATGGCGTTGTGGTGACGTCGTTTCCGTCGTTGTTCGGTGTACCCTGATGTCTATCCATCATTTTCTGAACTTCTTCTGGCTCTGTTTAAAAGTTAAACAGTTAAAGATTCTTTTACAATCCTTGTGGGGAGTATTGGATATATGGGGCCGACCTCATATTTGTATAGACCAATCAACATTCGACAGATGGATTAGGTCAACCTCATACCGGCTGTCTTTATTTCCCTGGGCATGTCCTGGTTCCTGGTTATAGACTGGCTGGACCTGGGCGCCCAGGTATATTGTAAGGAGTCCACCACAGTGGGGTCTCGAACACACGGACACCCAGTCGGCAGGCTAGCAGGCTTGTCGTTGCGCTGGGGCGACTCTCTCTCTCTCTCTCTCTCTCTCTCTCTCTCTCTTTCTCTCTCTCTCTCTCTCTCTCTCTCTCTCTCTTTCTTTCTCTACCTCTCTTTTTCTCACTCTCACTTTTACTTTCTCTCTTTCTTTCTCTCTCTCTCTCTACCTTTCTCTCTCACTCTCTCTTTCTCCCTCTCTTTCTCCCTCTCTTTCTCCCTCTCTCTCACTCTCTCTTTCTCTATCTCTCACTCTCCTTTTCTCTCGCTTACTCTCTCTCTTTCTCCCTCTCACTTTCTCTTTCTATCTCTAAATCTCTTTCTCTATCTCTTCCACTCTCTCTTTCTCTCACAATCATTCTATTTTTCTTTCTCTCTTCTTTCTCTCTCACTCTCTTCTTTCTCTCTTCTCTTTGTCTCTCACTCACTCTTTCTTTCTCTTACTCACTCTATTTTTCTTTCTCTCATCTTTCTCTCTCTCTCTCTCCTTTTTCTCTCTCACTTTATTCTATCTCTCTATCTCCCCCTTCTCTCTCTCTCCCATCCCTCCATCTTTCACCCTCTTTCTCTCTTGCTCTCTCTCTCTCTCTCTCTCTCTCTCTCTCTGTCTCTATATCCATATTCTTTTGTCAACTGTTATCTTTAATAGGTCGGGTTTCAGTCTAGCACGTTTTTAAAACCACTGTATCTGTTTACTTTTAATAAATTCAACACCCAGGCCATTCTATCTGTTGACTGTCGATAAATACCATGGACAAACGATGCTAGAACCATATTTGTATGTCCAATGGGCACTCTGTGCGTGAAATGGTCAGAGTCACGTCGGCCGCCTTTACTTCCTGAAACATCTCTTGATACCCATGTTAGGTTAAATCCACCTGGGAGCCTACGTTAATTATAAAATCAGAATCGCACCGGTGCGGATTGAACCCAAGTCCGTCGACCCGGCAGGCGAGCGTCTAGTCACAACGTCACCCCGACTCGCATGCATAATCTATTTTTTTGCATTTCACTTTACAGGACATTGCCATCAACACCGGCATTTTTCAGATGCTGTTAATGTCTTGGCAAATTTTACGTTCAATAGTTTGTCATTGCTTTCAGAACGGCCGACTCACATACCTCCGTAAGTAACCAACGCGACTAGATTCGCTGCCGAATCTCGCGTAGCTGTGTTTCGTACGAGAGTATACGGGATTACGAACAACGTCCTTAACCTTTACGCCAAGGAGACGGCTTGCATAATGGTACACCTATCATGTTTCAGAGGCGATCTTCTCGTAGTCTGTCTCATCTGGAAACACCAGAACTTTACCCCAAGCCTGTTTTTTAATCTCACATACGATGGGTTCCGTCTTGTTTTCTAGGAAGACTGACATCGATAGCAAAGGTGCGAGTTGTTGACATTTGTAACAAAGTTGAGAATGTTTGACATTGATAACAAAGTTGATAATGTTTGACATTGATAACAAAGTTGAGAATGTTTGGACATTGATAACAAAGTTGACAGTATGTAAATAAACACACATTATGTTTGTTTATTTGCGTACTGTCAACTTTGTTATCTATATAACAACTTTGTTATATATGTGACATAGTATTGTTTAGCGTTCATAGAAGGAGAAGAAGGAAGTAGAGATTAGAGGACGCACTAGACAACATCAAATTATATAGCTATATTTACCGACCAGGATTCGACATGTATTGCACACTACAGCTGTACAATTTTCAAATTCAAACCCCAGGTGGATCTTCTAAGAAATTTGACGTTCAGTAGTTTGCCATTGATTTCGGAACGGGATGTCAGCATTCAAATCTAATTTAACACGCGACCATAAATAGAAGCTTGTAATTTGTATGTGAGATATTTAATTATGAACTTTTCTTCGAACAATCCGTAAGTTATTTTCCACGTTTATACAGTCGAAGTAATAATAATAATAATATTAATAAGAATAATAAGAATAAGAATAATAATAAGAATAATAATAATAATAATAATAATAGTGATTATGAAAATAATAATTATTAATAGTATCATGATGTGTCTGTAAGCAGTTTCCTCCTTTCTGTGTGTGATGTGATAGAGCCTTCAGATTCTCTAGGCCTAAATGCCGGAGGCATTTTTGGCCAGTCATTTCCACTGTTGACGGACGAAGAAAGAAGGTTTCGAACCCTCGTCTGACCGCACTAATGTCATTTTCTGCGTAGCTCCCTATCAGCTCCACTCTCGCTAGTTTTGTAGATATTGTGCACTGTGCCAATAAGCTTCTCGAGAGATCTTAAGGGAAAACTGGATCAGGAATGGATAATGTCACAATTCATTGGTCCTTCAAACCAGTCAATCAATCAATCAATCAATCAATCAATCAATCAGTCAAGAATTGTTCATTAACAATCATGGGATCAAATCCGTATCGAGACGGATTTTTAAAATTTACATGGGTTCAAAATGTCGACCCACCATAATATGAGTACCAGAAAATGTTTTGGGGAGTAAATACGGCCGGTGTGATACTGACTACATTGCCCACGGAGTGCCAATAAGCCTATACAAATATGGATCTACCATTATACGTTCAACGCAACATAAGGTGTGTGAAATAAGTCATATATATATATATATATAAGCCTTGACGTCTTGTCATGTGTGGGGATATCATTATTGAACTCCGTGGATGTCCATAGGTTAGTTAGTTAGTTAGTTAGTTAGTTAGTTAGTTAGTTAGTTAGTTAGTTAGTTAGTTAGTTAGTTAGTTAGTTAGTTAGTTAGTTAGTTAGTTAGTTAGTTAGTTAGTTAGTTAGTTAGTTAGTTAGTTAAATAGTTAGTCTCAGTTCCAAATTGCGGCATAGGGCCTCCCTATAATGCCCCATTCCTGTGCTAGTGAATATCACAGGAAATGCTCCTCCCTGACCCATGTGAATTGTGGAACAGACTGGAGTCTCAACAAACCTACAGCCCGCAGACGCAGAGGTATGCCAGAATATGCCAGAATGCCAACACAAAAGTCCGAGATCTTAACAGCTCAACTGCCTTTCCTCCATGTTGGACTGGAAGTCTGATTCCTCCATGTTGGACTGGAAGTCTGGGAATCGAACCCCGGCCGCCGCAGCGAAAGAGCGGAATCCTACCATAGATGCTCAGACCCTCCCCCTCCAATACATGCACCAGCATCTGGTGGTTAATAGTGCCAGTTCTGTGTTTGTTGACGAGGCCCCTCGTTCTCCCGATGTGCCTCTATTGTTAGGCCGTGCTAACTCTCACTCCCGTGTGTTGCCGGGACCCATAAGGGAAGCAAAGAATAGCAACACTGTAGCCTACCATGCATGTCGTAAGAGGCGACTATGGAGGCTTGATGGTTCCGTCGCCCTGCTACTGAGTGAGTGCGTGGCGCGACACTATGAGCTGTGAGTTTCATGTGAAATGCTTTTGAATCTGCCCAAAGGTTTTTGGAACGTGACTGCATGTTCGGAACGATGGCAGATGGCTATGTCCCAGAGTTGACCGGTTTTTGCCTTATGCAGAAATGCGTGGCTGCTGGGCTTCCGGTTGACTGCCACTGCCATCGACGATGAACTGTATTTTCGTGGACTGTGTGGGTGAACATCTAGGAAACATAAAGATGAGGAAATTACTGCCGATTCCATCAGAGATGAATTGGGTGTTTCGTGGGGGACTATTGTGTTGACATTCTGGCGGCGGCATTATGCACAGTGTATCTGTGTGGGCTGTTGTTTGTCGAGACTCCTGTCTTTTCCGCTTTTCACATTGGGCAGTGGGGAGCATTTTGTGTGATATTCACTGGCACAGGAACGGAGCATAATGGGGACGACCCGTTGCTGTGAAGTTGGAACTGCGACTTACTAACTAACTAACTAACTCACGAGTCTCTTATTCTGGTCAACTATGTGGAATCACTGACTTCAAAGTCCTCCGCTCTCGACATCTCTCTGAAGGCATTAATAACATGTCGCTAACACATGGTCTCTACAATTCAGCCCTGGCTTTGTGCTATGGAGAAGTATAACTCCATTTCTGGTACCTGCCATAGATTGTAGTCATTATGCATTTTTTTTACAGCACAGTGTAACAAACTATCGTCTGTCAAGACGGCAAGCTGTCAGTTTTGTCGCTAATATGGTACTTCTTCTTCTTCTTCTTCTTCTTCTTCTTCTTCTTCTTCTTCTTCTTCTTCTTCTTCTTCTTCTTCTTCTTCTTCTTCTTCTTCTTCTTCTTATTCTTCTTCTTTCGTTCGCCTGAAATATGTTTATAACTGCAATGTTGTCTCTTGTATGAATCTAACAGTCTTTTTTAGTTCGCTCAGCGGTCCATAGAGTTTATCTTCCACTGTTGTCTCTCCATGCCAGAAGGTTCGCCTGGATATGTTGTAGTTTGGGCAATCGTGGAGTATGTGCTCTGCTGTCTGCGACGCCAAACCACATGTGCACATGGCTGAGTCACCATTCTTGAATTTTGTATACATGTGGTTGCGTAATCTATTGTGTCCTGTTCTGAGGCGCAGAAGAATTATCTGTTCTGGTCTGTCCATAACGTGGTAGTCGTCTTGAGTAGGGTTTGGTGGCCTTCTGACTGATTTGATCATTCTTTTCTTTTGGTGGTATGTAATGGGCACATCACGTTGTTCTTCTTTTGCTCCTTCCTTAGCCAATCGATCAGCTCTGTCGTTTCCGGGGACTCCACAGGGGGATGGTATCCGCTGTATGGTACTTCTTACACTGGCTACCGAAAATCTACAAGCTCCAGTGAACGAGTGACATTTTCTTGGAGACTCCTGGTGGTCGTCGCTGGAGCTAATGAGTTAATGTCTGTGGGATGTTTACGGCAGACCGATCCGCGGAAAGAGACCGAGCCATATGGGATCAAACCCGGTGCAATTAAGTTGATTAACTACCTTTAACCCTCCCTTTTTTATATTCTTAATAATTTGTCCGAAGCAGTTTCCTACTTTGAAATTTTTATGTGATAGCGCCATCATATTATTTAGGTCTGAGAGAGGAATAAGTGACCAATCTTTCCCTCAATTTGGCAAGCGATGAGTCCCCACGTCGAAAATGCGTCTAAACGTGCCCATGACATTACTAGCAATGTTTCTCCAAGTCCCAAAATGGCTTCGCCCCATTTATCGTGATACAATGATACAACGTTAAAGTGTTAACATCTTCGGCTACCCGGCCTTCAAGATCCGGCCGATACGATGTGCCTAATCTTTGAGGGCGTTAGAAAGAATGAAAAAAAAAACACGCAAACGACACAAATCTGATACAGGCTGTAGGAAACCTGCTGAGCTTTCAAGACAGCGCATTATCTTCAGTGCAACGTTCTAAATCTCCGGTGGAAAAGGGTAGTTGTTGATATCGTCGCCAAATGCGAGGCGGCGTATAATGGTGACGTCTTTTTCTAGCCCTTGTTGAGCCTAGTGTGTGTGAATCTGTATGCTTCTTTATCTGCATCATCCACTACCATGCCGGATGAAAACTCTGCGTCGGTGAGTTTCCATATAGAAAATATATGGTTCGTTAAGACCGTGGAGACCCTGTGTATAGACGTGTTACCAGGAAGTTTTTTTTTTTTTTAAAGGTTTGGGGGAGGTGGCTGAGGTGGCAATAATTGTGAAAAACACTAATTTGGAAAAACAATATTTATAGGGAATATAAATAATATAATTTATACGAAAGAACATTTATGGGAAACGGCATTTATGGGGTGACACATTGTTATGTAAACGAAAAATTTAATGCAACGGGCATTTATGAGAAAGAACATTTAAGCATTTTTTTTTGTCAAGAACATTTTAACAATTAAAGGATCATTATTACAAAGAACATTTATTTTGCGGTTTTTTTTAAAATTGGGATGACCATTTATAGTAAAGAACATGTTTAGAAGGAAGCATATGAAGAAAAGCAGTTGTTGGGGGGGGGGTGTATTGGGGGAGACGGGAGGGATTTATTAGCAAGAGAATTATTTTAGAAAGAACATTTATTGGGAAGAATATTAAATAGAAAGAACATATAATGAGGTGAGAATTTGTATGGGGAACATTGATTAGAAAGGACTTGTATTGGGACAATAATTTATTGATAACTAGACGACCCGGCTCGGCTTCGCCCAGCCCCTGGCGGGTAGCATCTCACTTAATTCTTATTCGGCCCCTGCTCCCGTTCCCGTTCCAAAAGCGGGGAGCATCTAATTTAATTCATATTCAGCCCCTGCTCCACTTCCCGTTCCCAGAAAAGACGACACGGCCCGGCTTCGCCCAGCTCCTGGCGGGGAGCGTCTTATTTAATTTATGTTCGGCCCCTGCTCCCGTTTCCAGAAAAGACGACCCGGCCCGGCTTAGCCCAGGCCCTGGCGCGGAGCGTCTCATTTAATTCATATTCGGCCCCTGCTCCCGTCCCCCCCCCCCCCCCCAAAAAAAAGACGACCCTGCCCGGCTTCGCCCAGTCCCTGGTGGAGAGCGTCTCATTTAATTCATATTCGGCCCCTACTCCCGTTCCCGTTTCCAAAAAAGAAGCCCGGCCCGGTTTCGCCCAGTCCCTGGCGGGGATCTATCTGTCTGTCTGTCTGTCTGTCTGTCTGTCTGTCTGTCTGTCTGTCTGTCTGTCTGTCTGTCTGTCTGTCCGTCCGTCCGTCCCTCCCTGTCTGTCTGTCTGTCTGTCTGTCTGTCTGTCTGTCTGTCTGTCTGTCTGTCTAATAATTTATTGGTTGCAGTTAGAACAACCTTAGGTAAACGAAGACCAACTTACAAAAAGCATTAGAAGGGGCACTTGAAAGATCTTTACATCTTCCCCCAACAATTAACTTGGGTAAATGGAGCGGCGGCAGCAACAGCAGCAGAAGAAGAAAAAGGAGGAGGAGGAAGAGGGAGGTGGAGAAGGGAGGAGTAAGAGGGAGGTGGAGGACGGAGGAGGAGGTGGAGGACGGAGGAGGACGGAGGAGGACGGAGGAGGAGAAGGGAGGAGGAGGGAGGAGGAGGAGGGATTAGGAGGAGGGAGGAGGAGGGAGGAGGAGGAAGGAGGAGGAAGGAGGGAGGAGGAGGGAAGAGAAGGAGGGAGGAGGAGGGACGGAGGGACGAGGAGGAGGGAGGAGGGAGGAGGAGGAAGAGGGAGGAGGAGGGAGGAAGAGGGAGGAGGAGGGGGAGGAGGGAGAGGTAGGAGGAGGGAGGGGGAAGGAGGAGGGAGGCGGAGGAGGGAAGAGGGAGGGAGGAGGGAGAGGAGTCAGCAATTAACTTGGGTAAATGGAGCGGCGGCAGCAACAGCAGCAGAAGAAGAAAAAGGAGGAGGAGGAGGGAGGAGGAAGAGGGAGGTGGAGAAAGGAGGAGTAAGAGGGAGGTGGAGGACGGAGGAGGACGGAGGAGGAGGAGGGAGGAGGAGGACGGAGGAGAAGGGAGGGGGAGGGAGGAGGAGGAGGGAGGAGGAGGGAGGAGGAGGAGGGAGGAGGAGGAAGGAGGAGGGGGAGGAGGAGGGAAGAGAAGGAGGGAGGAGGGACGAGGGACGAGGAGGGAAGAGGGAGGAGGAGGAGGAGGAAGAGGGAGGAAGAGGGAGGGGGAGGGGAGGAGGGAGAGGGAGGAGGAGGAGGGGGAACGAGGAGGGAGGCGGAGGAGGGAGGCGGAGGAGGGAGGAGGGGGAGGGAGGAGGGGGAGGTAGGAGGGGGAGGTAGGAGGAGGAGGGAAGAGGAGAAGCGGGAGGAGGGAGAGGGAGGAGCAGGGGAGGAGCAGGAGGGAGGAGAAGGAGGGAGGAGGAGGAGGGGAGGAGGAGGAGGAGAAGGGGGAGGATGGGGAGGAGGAAGCGAATAGGAGTAGGGGGAGGTGGAGGGGAGAAGAGGAGAAGGACGGGAGGAGGAGGAGGAGGAGGGTAGGAGGAGGAGGGGGAGTGGGAGGATGATTATAACGCATATGCTTGTAGATAACTGTAGCGAAAAGGTCCACCTATTTGAGAAATATGCAACAATTTTGCATATATAGCAATGCTATTAAATGTTCTGTCGCCTCGCTATATATACATTATAATGTAAATTAAAATATTAAATAATATTAAGTCAATAACTGTTGTACACTAACAACCTATGACAGTTGGCAGCACCGGAATGAGAAGAAGACGAGTAGAAAATGTCATCTCAATCGGATGGACCGTTTGCGAACGCATAAAGGACATACAGACAGACAGACAGACAGACAGACAGACAGACATTCTATTTTATATATATATATATATATATATATATATATATATATATATATATATATATATATATATATATATATATATATATATATATATATATATATATATATATATAGATAATCATTTCATGAAAAGACCATTTATGGCATAGAGCATGTGTGGGGAAGAACGTTTGTGGGTAACAATGATTCATTTGAAAGAGCATTTATGGGGAAGAACATTTATGGTATATATTAATTTGGAAGAGCATTTGTTGGGACGAACATTTATCAGGAAGAATGTTTATTAGAAATACAATTTCTTGAAAACAACATGAGTTGGTATGAGCACAGATTTGGAACAACAATTATGGTATATATGCATTTGGAATAGCATTTGTATGGATGAACATGTATGGTATGTAGGAATTTGGAAGAGAATTTGTGTGGAAGAACATTTATGGTATGTATTAATTTGTACGAGCATTGTTGGGAAGACCATTTATGAGGAAGAAAGTTTATTGAAAATCGAATTTCTTGAAAATAACATGACTTGGTATGAACAAGCATTGAGAAGAACATTTATGGTATATATGAAGTTGGAAAGAACATTTATTGTTAAGAACATTTATGGGGAAGGACGTTCTATCAAAATACAATTTCTTGAAATTAAAATGTAGATATGAACATTTATTTGGAAGAACATTTAATGGGAAAGGCATTTATCCGGGGGGAAAAAAAACATTTATTGAGATGAGCATCGTCAAAATGTGTTTATCTCTTGCTGTCTCAAGCACTTGTTATTTTATCTACTTCAGCCTTGAAGAGTTATGCATTACAGTTGAATTCGATAACTTTTGGGCATGAAGGAGTTAAAATAACACATTCTCAGACATAAAAGGTTTACAGGAACAATTATAACAGAATGGCCAGCACGGGTAGGGTGGTTAACACGCTTGTACAGTGGCCATGTGTTCGAGCCACATTCGAAGCGGGATTTTTTGTTTTCCCAGTGACTTGTGCTAACAAGCTGACCAAACCTAATATCATCATCATCCAGTGCCTTGCTGGCTGACATGGGTGATCATACCGCTCCACAAATTACGATCTCCGACGTCATGAATCTATTCGTGTGTTGACTCCCTTCCGTGCCATGACACAAGACTGTCAAGAATCTTCTCACGCTGTCTTCCTCTATCTCTCTTTCCGCAAGTCTTTCCGGTTGTCGCATGTTCCAATATTTGCCTTCTCATAACTGTCAAAACAGTCATTTACTGCCAGTATAGAACCTTACGGTGTATGGCAGGGGAATCTTGACCCTAAAGAATTATGGCCACCTGGCTAGTGCAGTCGCCGTGAACTGTGCAAGTTAGAGCTTTCTTTTTGCCCCCGACAGAAAAAAAACTCCACACCTTACCAAGGATTCGAACCTGGGTCACCCGAAGAAGAATCCAGCATTCTAGCCACTCGGCCAGCCGCTCCTCTATCTTCTCATAACGTGGCAAAAAAAAAAAAAAACTATGACTGCCTCTTTCTGATGTTTGTGATATGTTGTCTTTGCGACACATCTTGCTTTAAAACGTTCTGATTGCTCATTTTGGCTGTCCAATTAATTTTCAGCATTCTTCTGTAAAACCACATCTCCAAGGCTTCCATGGATTTTTATTGCATCTTTACTAATTTATCAGGATACGCAGCCGAATGTTAAAACCGGTTCTATGTAACATGCAAGAACTCTTTTTCTACCTTTCAAGGACAAGGTCTTATTGACCAAGCCTAATATGAGTGCCACAAAACTTGATGGGAAGTGACGTTGATCGGTGTGGTACTGATTTCATTGCCCATTCAGTGTCAGTGTGTCTAGAAACATGAGGCTGGCACCAAATACCCAATACTTCTCATGGCGGGAAAGATATCATCTGTTAATTTAATTGCATTTTAGTTAAAATATTTGGTCTCTGTGACTTAGGGGTGGTGAATGTTGTTTCACACACTCGGCATACCAGGTAGGAAGTTAGCCGCAGGCGATTTGGGAATAGATAGCTTCGCGCTGATTGTCACACTGGTATGAGCGTCGGTCTTACAGAAAGCAATGACAAAAAAAAATGAACATAAACTTGCCTAGAAATTGCAATCAGCTGATAAATACTGGGATTGATAGCAAGGTCAGTATGAGCGTCAATCGTACAAACATCAATAGCAAAATATTGAATATTAACTTGCCTAGAAATCGCAAATAATCGATAAATACTGGGTTTGATTGCAAGGTCGGTTTGAGCGTCGGTCGTCCAGAAAGCAATAGCAAAATATTGAACATAAACTTGCTTAGAAATCGCAAACAGTCGATGAATACTGGGATTGATTGCAAGGTCCTGCAAAGGATATGTAACTAACTTTAGTTTAATTCGAGTAGAGAGGTTTGATGAGGGAACTATCTATGACAGAGGAGCGACGGAGAGTCACGTGGTGTGGTGGGTTTCTAAATGTGGCATGCCCATTTGCAAAACGCTGTGAGCAAATCAAGGTTGATTTTAAGGTAAGATTAAGTTCTCTCTCTCTCTCTCTCTCTCTCTCTCTCTCTCTCTCTCTCTCTCTCTCTCTCTCTCTCTCTTTCTCTCTCTCTCCCTCTCTCTCTCTTCTTTCTCTTCTCCCTCTATCTCTCTCCTTCACTCTCCCTCACTCTCTCATTCTCCCTCAAACTCAGTGTATGCATAAGTAATTGTAACTGAAGTGATCATAAATCGTGACACCATCGTCGTCATCGTGACCCTCATCGACATCATCATCATCATCGTCACCACTATCATCGTCATTTTCATCATCGTCACAATCATCATTGTCGTCATCATTATAGTCATCATTGTCTTCGTCATCATCGCCATCATCATCGTCATCATCATCGTCGTTGTCATCACCATCGTATCATCATTATCATCATCATCATCATCACCATCATCATCATCTTCATCATCATGATCGTCATCATCATCATCCTCATCGACATCATAACAATCAACATAATCATCGTCGCCCACTCCCATACGAATCTGGATACCTCGTGTGTCGTCAACTGAACTGACGAGCATTACTGTAAAACAAGTTTATTAGTGTGAATTCACTAGTTTTTCGCCAAAACATCAAAGAAATGTCGCCGCTTTCCATGATTTAAGTTGCCTTTAGACCTATCAAAGACATATTCCTTTGGTGAGGGGTAAATATAAGACAGCAGGAAAAATCTCATAACGATGCAACAGACAGTGTTTTTTGTTTTTTAATTGATCGTGAATGAGTGCAATCATTTGTGAATGGACTATAGCATAATGTACACACAATAGATTGGACTTGAAAGAAGCAATCAGAATTACCATTAAAGAAATAACAATAGACACCTTGAAGAAGTTATTTGACTATATGAAGAGACGCGTACAGTCAAGTCTAGAAACCCGTGGATTACATTTCCAACACACGTAATAATGAATACTTCATTGGTACTTTCCAGCTTCCCCAAAACAGCGTAAGACCACAGCAGTGACTATTGTAGCTATTTTAGTGAAGTGTTTAGCAGTGAATATTGTAGCTATTTTAGTGAAGTGTTTAGCACATTGTTCATGACATCATGTACTATATTTTTTTTCAAATTTGTTCTACATACAAAGTGTAGTGAGACTTTACAAACACCCGGTAGAAATAACACAGCTGGGTAAAGTTACATAACGTAATATAGACAGAATACAGTGGATAAAGTTACGTAAGGCAATGTAGAAAGAATATAGTGGATAAAGTTACAGACGGCATTGTGGAAGCAATACAGTGGACAACGTTACACACACCATTATAGTTTATAGAAATAACTCAATGGATAAAGCCACAGAAGGCACTGTAGAAATAATAATGTGGATAAAGTTATATAAGACATTGTGGAAGTCATACAGTAGATAAAGTTACATACAACATTTTAGAAATTATCCAGTTGCGTGTGGATTAGCTTTCCCTGTTACCAGTGTCCCCCGCCATCAGTCGAACCCACTCCGACTTCAGAGGTACTTGTAAATTACGTCCCCAAGTCAAGGAAGACAGGTCAACATTTTAGTCCAGCTGTCCGGTGTAGGGGTTGAACCGCTTACCTCGGCATCAGCACACCGGATGTTTAAGAACACGCGTTCTTACCCATTCAGTCATGCTGACCTGCATATTATAGAAATAACCCAGTTGATGAAATTATACAACATTATTAAAGTAATACCGTTGATAAATATACAATATTGTAGAAATGACCCAGTTAATGAAATTGAAGGCAGCATTGTGGAAGTAATACAATGGTTACAGTTACATACACCATTGTAGAAATGACCCACTTTATGAAATTATCGGCAACATTGTGGACATGGATCGGCAGCTTGAACTGCAAGTTGAGGGTAAAGAATGTGGCAAAATTGCCTGAAACCAATCGGGTACCACCAAACCTTACTCAAGACGACTACCACGTTATGGACAGACCAGAACAGGTCATTCTTCTGCGCCTCAGAACAGGACACAATAGATTACGCAACCACATGTATACAAAATTCAAGATTGGTGACTCAGCCATATGCACATGTGGTTTGGCGTCGCAGACAGCAGAGCACATACTCCAGGATTGCCCAAACTACAACATATCCAGGCGAACCTTCTGGCCTAGAGAGACAACAGTGGAAGATAAACTCTATGGACCGCTGAGTGAACTGAAAAAGACTGTTAGATTCATACAAGAGACAACATTGCAGTTATAGACATAGTTTAGGCGAACGAAAGAAGAAGAAGGGTACCGCTGACAAACGATAAAACACTTCACCTTGACAAAACGTGAACTTTTCTTCAATGAATAATAATGGCGACCTGTACGTACGGTTCACGACAAGCTACAACTGCTTCAAAGAAACACAGGAAAGGCTGACGTAGTTAACACAGGCTGAAACAGGACATGTAAAGGGAGTTAATTAGGGCATTCTAAAAAAAAAAATTAATATGTTGGTCGCGTTATGATACATGACATGACATGTTTATAAAAACGCTGTTTTCTAGCTTGTTATTGTTCTTATTTACACATTCTTGTTTAATGTATACACGTATGTGACTTCATTTTTTTCCCCTTCTCATATCCTAATGACTGAATTTAGAGACCATGTGTTGCCCATGCAGCATGATGTCTCAGCTAATTTGTACTTCTTTTAGATGCCTTCTGTGAAAGACGATTAATACAACTGAGCGTATTTCTATTATTATTTCATATTCCTCAGCTGCTCTTAGCGACCGGTGTTTGTTTGTTTTTTTACACTTCTCTATACCCGTACGTTGTTGCAATGTGCGCTTTCTTGAGCTAACTGCTCCCTGTATATGACTGGCCGGCATCTTGCCGTCTTGACAGACGATAGTTTGTAAAATGGAGTTATACCTCTCCATAACACAAAGCCTAGGCTGAATTTAGAGACCATGTGTTGCCCATGCAGCGTTATCCCTCTCTCGGCACGTCTAGTGTACTCCAGAGGAAAGGTAACACCAATACGTCTGGAACAAGACAAGCTGCAGAAGCTGCCGGATCAACAAAGCAATGCTCTGTCCGCCTGTCGGAGCTTTAATCTTAGACCAGTTGCCAACCAAGGCTTACGGCCTGGTCTGCCCTGCCATGACATTTAGTCGTTAGGTTGCATTTCCTCACACTAGGATAAGGCTTGTACCCTCCCAATTGCGCTTCTCCACCCGAAGCCGTTGGCACAATGTGAGGTGTCGGGTTTGGTAAGCTCCGCCCAACATTCGGCGCTAACAGAAGCAGGTAGAACCTTCTACTGTTATACGGTAGCTCAATCTCTGTCTCTGTATATATGGAGCATTAAATTACCCATCGACACAACAGACACACGGACGTTTAACGCCTACACCATCATGATCATCATCATCAGCATGTTCTCTGCCAGCTGGCGTAGGCGTAAATGTTTATCCGCTGACCTCAATCTCTAGTGCTCTGTATCAATTCCACGGATGACTCCCCTCCATGTCACTGTCCCATTCGATCCGGTATTTGCCTCGGTCTGCTCCTGTCTCTTTTCCCCGCTGCAAGTCACCATGTTCTAATAAACCTCTCTTCCCACTACATGTCCAAAGAAAATGTCTTCTTCTTGTATTTGTGTTTTCCTGATTAAGCGCCATGGGATGTAAAATCGTGCCATGGGATGATTAACCGTCTTAAACTACCTCCCGTATCTGCCATGGGCTTATATACAATTATTTTCCTTTTGCAATTTCACTTAATTTGATATATAATACAACATGTCTGCTGCCATATTAACAACTTTTAAGTTATAACTGTAACCAACCCCTACTTCCCATTTCCCGCTATCCATTTTTGTTTGGTCCAAACTTTATTTTTTGTTTGGCACTGAATCTATTAATGTTCTTCTTTCATTAGCCTTCTCTACACTCTCCTTGTTAGGTATTCTTTCATTAGCCTTCTCTACACTCTCCTTCTTAGTTATTCTTTCATTAGCCTTCTCTACACTCTCCTTCTTAGTTATTCTGGCAGTTCAGGGTATCATACTTCCCAAAAACCAGATCTCCGTTGCTTCCAGGCTTAACCGCAAATACCAACATAAACATTTAAGAACAATAATATACAAGTCAGACACCTTCGAGCAGAGACGTACTGGAACGTAATATATTGGTTGCCATGAATAACAACAGTTCAATAACATTCTTAACCTATTGTCTAATTCAAAATAATGTTTTTCCCATTGTGAATGTGAGCGTTGAAGTGAAAAACCATAGACTGCACAATGCATTGCCTCGTATAGTACGTCATGTAAGTAAAGGACCGGACTAAACGGCGCATCAGGCATAAGGTGCTAGACCCATATTTTCATAGGTCATGGGCACTCTGTGGGTGATATGGCCAGTACATAACGGCCGTCTTTACTTCCAGAACATTCTTGGCACCCATGATAGGCTGGATTGACTTGGTCCAATTCTTAACATTCCGAATTCGCTCATCTGCGAATCCAACCCATAATCATCAGTTCGGCAGGCGAGTGCTTAGCTATTTCGCTACCAATATTTCGAGTAATTAAAGAAAGAAATAAGGGTTTATTTTATTTGAAGATTGAGGATAATCCACTACTGCCAACGCTGATCGTACTCCGGTACGAACCTTGGGTCTTGTCCACGTTCAATTGGAAGCACTAGACTCGAGTTTTGCTCTCATTTGAGCTCATCAGTACTGCATATCTCTGACTGGACCCGGATAAAACTCCGGATTACTGGCGTATGAGGCGGACAGCCTACATGGTCCAAGGTTCGTACCGGAATATGATAAGAGTTGTCAGTAGTGGACTGTGCTCAATCTTTAAACCCCAAATCCTGAAACAACCAAATAAATGAATTTATCTTATTGCCGTAGTTTATGATGTTTGAATTCTTCATTAAGCGTCTGACGACAAGCAGCGACATACGCCAGGCAATACATTGTGAAACTTATTTTCTAATATTTAAGGGTGTCCACTTCATTACAATCAGACAACAAGACTCACTTGCAACGGGTCAACAAATTGTGTGGAGTCTGTGGTTAAAACATTTCAAAATATAACAGTGACATCATAAACCACCGCTCTGGGTCAAGGATGGGACGGTCTGATCTAAGGGAGCGTTAGTATTTCTGACAAGACAACACTCCAACTTAGAAGAGATTATGTTGGATATATGTTACAAAGTGGAACCTACCTAACCCTGCAGGAAAGCAAGACAGTTACGCGTTTAATTGATACGTGTTATAATCTCATTATTTATCGTCTTAACTGGTTCAGTGCCAAATATTAAGTTGGTCTGAACCAAACATGGCACGCAATCAAATGTGGAAGTATTATAATGTAACTTTCCGTTTACTGAGCATTGAAATTGTGGAAGATATCAAGAAACAAAACATTACACGGTGACCCTAGATGGCGATATATCGTCTTTCTCGTACCTGCCGTGTGCTTATATATCACCGAAATGCTGTTATTGTTTTATAATACAACGTGTCTGCTATCATATTAACATTCTTTAAGTCATAACGTGACCCACCCTTACTTCCTATTTTTTCGGAATCCATGTTTAATTGATCCAAACCTACTGTTTGTTTGCCACTGAATCTGTTTATATAACAACAGAGACGGGGCGCCTGAGTCTGAACAGCTAAGCTGATAACAAGTATGCTATTGTATATCGCCTGTGTGTGGCGTACCTTCCATATCAGCAATAACCACGCTTCCTGGTTCTTGTCTAGGGATGTCAAACGCCAATAATATAACAGGATTGAGATCCACGTTTCCCTGGTGTTGTCGCATTAAAAGGACGCAAAACACGGGTAGACAGAGAAGGGGGAGAAAACAAAATGCCGGCCATTGTGAACCAAAAATAGCTTCCTACTTAAGCAGCTCAAACCCGATATAGAGAACTAGACAGAGCCCTGTGGTGACAAAAGAGGGCTTCTGTGATACACGCTCCCACCCGGTTTCCGTGAAAACTGTCTGCCAACAACGAAGAAACGAAATTGTGGTGATACTTCTGGGATTAATATAACATTTAATAGAAGTAAGTTTGTGTTACATGCAATCTAGTTTGTAGTCTTGGAGAAGATTTCCAGCTGGCTTAATCAGTCAAAGAAGTTTTGTTCTATAGTTCTGGATTATGTGAGATTTACATTCAGTCCATTTTTCATTACATAGTTTCGTGCTGGTACTTATATAGACAGGCGGGTCACTGAATGGTATGTTGCCGTAATTTCGTTTAATGACTTTAGATTAATCCGATAAATAATTACTCTAGTTATGTTTTAGACATAAGACTAAACTGATCGTTAATTGCTCTAGTTATGTTTTAGACATAAGACTAAACTGATCGTTAATTCCTCTAGTTATATTTTAGACACCATACTAAACTGATGGTTACTTACTCTAGTTATATTATAGACACCAGATTAAATTGATGATTAGTTACTCTAGTTATGTTATAGACACCAGATTAAATTGATGGTTAGTTACTCTAGTTATGTTATAGACACCAGACTAAATTGATGGTTACTTACTCTAGTTATATTATAGACACCAGACTAAATTGATGGTTACTTACTCTAGTTATGTTATAGACACCAGACTAAATTGATGGTTAGTTACCCTAGTTATGTTATAAACACCAGACTAAATTGATGGTTACTTACTCTAGTTATGTTATAGACACCAGACTAAATTGACGGTTAGTTACCCTAGTTATGTTATAAACACCAGACTAGATTAGTGGTTCGCACTCCAGTTAAATACTTACAGCTAATTTGGTGATTGGTTACTCTAGTTCTGGTATAGACAGCTGATTCTCATGTTTCTTATAAAAACACTCTAGTTAAATACTTACAGCTAATTTGGTGATTAGTTACTCTAGTTCTGGTATAGACAGCTGATTCTCCCGTTTCTTATAAATGGATCGGAGAATAACGTGACTTTTAGTTTCTATAGATTTGTTTATGAACGTCCTACTAACTTCATAATGTGATTTTGAGTTTCTCCAATTTTGTTTATGGACATTATAATAAGTAAGTTAAGCTAGTTTCGTTTAAAGACTGCTAGATTCTCTAGTTTTCCATAAATTGAAAGAAGTAAACATAATTTTAAATTTATATTTTATCAGTTGCTTTTCATCATTCACAGAAATTCAGAAAATGCGATATTTAGTTTCAATACTATAATTTATAGATAGATGGAAATGTCAACTGTAAAAGTTTCTACTTCCGTGTTCACATATTTCGTATATACACAGTCCGTTCAATGTCGTTCAATAACAGCAAATTTCTTTAATATATATTTCGCGTATAATTATACTGCTCTTTCTCTAATTCCATGTATACTTGATAACTGCAGGATTAGTTTATAATATTTCGTGATTACTCGATTACTCGACGGTTAGTTTCTCTTAACTTCGCACATACTTTATATTTCTACGGTTAGTCCCTCTAGTATCATGTGAACTCGATAGCTGCGTTGTGACTAAACAACTGCCATGTGATTAGATAATTGATCTGTGACTAGACAACTGCCATGTGACTAGATAATTGCTCTATGACTAGAATCTCTTCTGTGACTAGATAACTGCTCTGTGACTAGATGATTGATCTGTGACAAGACAACTGCTCTGTGAATAGATAATTGCTCTGTGACTAGACAACTGCCATGTGATTAGATAATTGATCTGTGACAAGACAACTGCTCTGTGAATAGATAAATGCTCTGTGACTAAACAACTGCCATGTGATTAGATAATTGATCTGTGACTAGACAACTGCTCTGTGACTAGATAATTGCTCTGTGACTAGAATCTCTTCTGTGACTAGACAACTGCGATGTGACTAGACAACTCTGTGACTAGATAACTGCTGTGTGACTAGATAATTGCTGTTTGTCTAGATTATTGCTATGTGACTTTCGTGAAAGGAGATTGTTTTAAAGACCATCCTTGAAAGACTGCAAGTTGAAGACAAAGTGACATATAAATCAACATATATAAGGATGCTTTGGTTTGGATTTAAATGGAGTTCCAGCAATGAGGGATGTGTGAGTGGACAAATGCAGCATATTTATTTCTAGCGTGTTACTGGAACCGCCATGTATCGTAGTTATTAAGCCTTTTTGAAGCACAATGTACCAAACTATCGTCTGTCAAGACGGAAAGGTGCCAATGAATTACTGGAACAGACATGATTCGGGCAGAGTGGCAGGCTTCCATTCAGCAATCAAAATTAGAGAGCATCTATTGGATTATTCCCCCCCCCCCCCCCCAGGGCATGCTGGTGTGGTGGGAAACGACTAGGCGGACAGATTGGCTGGGACTGCACCACTTGGTGAGGTATTGGTGCATGATAAGGTAGATGTGATCGGGGCATTTTGGAATCGTGTGTATAGTGCAGAAGAACAGGTATATCATCACGGCTGCGAGGAGTGACCAGAGAATCTGGCCGACACTCAAAACTCCGAGGAAAGGCCAGACGGACGTATAATCAGACTGCTACTGGTACCATTAGTATTGGGACTCATCGCTGGCTGTTGCAGATGAGGACTGAGCACGTATGGGAATGTCCCGAGTGATGTAATGTCGGTTCTTGACTCAACTCAACACAACTCGTGATAAACATCTGCACCTTACGACACTTCTCAAGCAAGTTCATGTTGTATATAATTCATATTGTTTCATGTCCAGACATTACTGTAACTCAGTGGTAAATTTCCATAGCTTCATATTACTTGCAATCATGATACATACATTCGCAACCTGTTTGAACACTACCTTAGTACAGACTACATGCCCCCATAACAAACAACACAAAAAAGACAATAATGGTAACTTATCTCAAACGACAACTAGCCAAAAAACATTCCCTTATGTATGGCACGTTACACCCTCCTTAGGTATTTATAATGCCCATGTTAAACACTGCCTCAGTGAGTCATTTGTTATTGATTATTTTTCATGCGTTTTAATGTTCTTTTGTTGTCAAAAGTTGCTTCATAAGTGATGTTGAATGAAAGAATGTATGAGAGGAAATAGAGAAGAAGGGCAGAATGTCAGACGGGCCTGCGTGCCCAATTCTTAACCCTTTGAAAATAAAGACTTATTATTATTATTATTATTATTATTGTAGCTCGACAGTAAATTCTTCTAGTTCCACTAAAAGGCTATTTCGTTTGTAATTGTGTTAAGACAGTCTGGTTATCACGAGAATAACTTATGGTTTAGTTTCCTATTCAGATAGTATTGTAACTCGACAGTGAATCTCTCTACAGTGTTTCCCCGAAAATTAGACCTACCCCTATAATAAGCCCTAGCACGACTTTTAAGGATGCTTTTAATTTAAGATCTATCTCTAAAATAAGCCCTAGTTAAGATCGCCAGCTAGAATGAGAGACTTGTTGAGGAATGGCCAGTCGGAGTCGGGATTTGGAGAGTTATAACGATGCTCGAGAACATGATGACATGACTGTGTTTGAATAAATGAAGAATTGTGTACATGAAATTCCCCAAATCCCATCTACTGATAGCAGATATCGCTTGTAATTGTGTTAAAACAGTCTGGAGTCTGACTATCACAATAATAACTTGCGGGGAGTGTTTAACTTGACCTACTGATAAGAGCATGCCGGCTTCGTGGCTTAGTGGTTATGACTTTTCTCCGTAATCTCGTATACTCTCGTCGGTAACGTGATGACGGTGAGAATCAGCAGTGGTTCGAATCGCATCGGTAACTTACGGGGTATGTGAGCCGGCCGCTCAGAAAGCAATGACAAACTACTGAGCGTAATCTTAAAGGATATGCAAAAACAAAAAAGATAAGAGCATATCTGATCGTAACCAGACAGAGCAATCAAGCACGTTACTTCGGCGATACTTATCTTTTGTTTAATAATTGCATATAGTGTCATGGCCGAGTCAGGAATAAGAGTTCATGCCTGCGGGACGGGCGATGTGTGAAGGTAATCAACGACAAAGAGTGCGTGTCTGGGTCAAGTAAGGTACGTGAACCAGGGGACGATATAGCGATGAGCCGAACCATGTCGTCATCTCGTCGGCGACATTCGTGGATTAAACATTAAAACCGACTCCTTGTAATGGCAAGGCTCCGTCTGTTGGGATACAGTGACTCCACTATTGTGGTGATCTGGCTTCAATATCTGATATATGTGTTAGGACAAGGAAACTGGAAGGTACATCTGGAAGGTATATCTGGAAGTCAGTTGTGTGATTTTGAATGATTTTATGCTATGAGTTCTTGTCATTGGAAGTTAGAAAACTAAATATTTGCATGCTACATATAACCGATTTTAACACGTGGTTACGAATCCTGGACAATTAATAAACAAGCGAAAAAACAAATCCAAAGAAGCTTTGGAGATTTGGTTTTATAGAAAGCTGAAAATTCTTTTGACAGCCAGAATGAGTAATATGGACATTTTGAGGGAGGCTACGTGGTAAATACAGCTTATCACAAACATCAGAAAGAGGCAGTCTTCATGTTTTGGCCACATTATGAGAAGACACAAGCTGGAATATGTTATCAGAACTGGAAAAGTTTGTAGAAATAGAGATAGTAAAACAGCGAGAGAAGATTCTGGACAGTCTTGTATCATGGTATGGGAAGAAGTCAGAACACGAGATAATATATACAGTTGGAGATCACAAGATGTGGAGACGCGTGATCGCCCACGCCAATCGGCACGGCATTTAGTAATGATGATGATACCGAAAGAAGAGCACAGTTACAGATATCGTAATGCTGCTATGGTTATTTTATATGTAGTTGGCTGTACGAGTTTGATTCCCACTTAGTGATGATGATGATGATGATGATGATGATGATGATGATGATGATGATGATGATGATGATGATGATGATGATGATGATGAGGATGATGATGATGATGATGATGATGATGATGATGATGATTATTATATCGAAACAAGAGCATAATTAGAGACGGCAATGCTACTGTAGTTATGTTATATGTAGTTGGCAGTACGACAGTTTGGTTTCCTAGCGGGGCTTGAATGTGAGGGGTCTTGCTGTAGTAGTGTCTTATCTGAGTCAGTGTCAAAGAAGTGGGTTTGAACCTAACATGGTACACAATCAAATGACCAAGTACTATAATGGCAGCGTCTTTTTCTCACCTGTTTGTTCAAGGGAATCGGCCAAGTTCGTTAGTTAGCTATCTATACCATGTAGAGGTACCTCCTCCTCCTCCTCCTCCTCATCCTCCTCCTCCTCCTCCTCCTCCTTCTTCTTCTTCTTCTTCTTCTTCTTCTTCTTCTTCTTCTTCTAATACTCTGTCTCGTGTGTTGCAAATCATTTCTTACACCATTATCTGACATAGACCAATTTATCGCCCTCTCCCTTCCATTCCTTAAAGACGTGCTCGAACACTCGTCGATCAGAAGTTTTCCATTACTGTAACGGATGCCAGTGTAATATTGACTACACCAATTATCGAATGCCGATTCATTCATTCATTCATTCAGTAGCATGTCCTTTGCAGAACCTCGCTCCCATAACAACTTTCCGGAAAACTTCTCGGTCATAAGCAAGATGTCCCGCGTCCGATAGACCCATCTGGAGATCATCTGCTACATCCTGCACCCATCTTCTCTTTGGTCTTCCACTTCCTCTCTTCCTGCGCATATACCCCGCTATTGTTCTCTCCAAACTTTCATGACGTTTCAAGTGACCAAAATATTTCAATTTTATTAAGTTTTATAGTCTTTAGTAGCCATCCTTTTTTAATATTCAACTTTTTTCGTATGGTTGCATTTGTTCTTTTCTTTAAGCAAGAAATTTTTACAGCTTGTCTAAAATATTTATATTAAAAGTCATGTATGCTCTGTTCAGCTTGTTTAGTAAATGTACAGAGTGATGATTAACCATTAATAATATGAGACCATTACTCTACCGGCTGCTAGTGAGTTATTGACTATATCAATCATCGAGTTTTGATTAACTATAAATAATATGATCAATGAATCAGCAAAACACGAGAAGTTGAATATACAAGCTTTATTAGAACATGATCACAAGCAACAAAATGCTCGTTGCGGCCAAGGCTTTCTTCAGCACACAAACATCAAACACACACCGATACAACTACATGAAAATTCCATACAAATAAAATGAGACTGTCATCATATACACAATACTCCTGTGTAGGCGTGGGAAATGGCCCTTTACTTTACTTACATCAGCGGTTTTCTATCTGTTTGAGTTCATGGCTTCCCCTGGCCATCTATATTCTTTCAGTTGCTTCCCTGTTGTACAATTATTAATAGTTTACAGCGATGCTTTAATATGGGGCATATGTTTTTATGAGAGCTTTGTGAAGGCTATGTGAAAACATAATATTTAATGTAATGTTTACAAAAAGTTGGAATTAGAAAATTGTATACGTAACTGAAACAAAAAGTTGGAATTATAAAATTGTATACGTAACTGAAACAATAGATTTGAGGTTCTATTAAAAAATTCTCACTATAAAAATGAAAACAGCACAAATAATGTAGCTTTAAGTTTACAACTAAATATGAAACACATGTACGCCTACCGACAACAAGTCCTTGCCGTCAGCCATTGTTCCCTATGTACAATGCAACTTTACAAAAAATAAATTACGGAAAACAAAGAACCTTGTGATGACAAGCCTTCACCAACAAACAAATACAAGACAACACAATAACATAAACACGGAGATGACACTGCAGTTGCTACATTATGACACAATAATGACAAAGCAGAAAAAGTAAACTATACTAATTCGTGGTTACAACGACTATCAGGTCAAGACCATCAAATGAGTTGCAGTTGTGAACATAGCTAAGATATGAATAAAATTAGTCGTATCCGTGCATTAGTCTCATTTACTGTTTCTACTTTGTAATTGGCGTCTCCGTGACGACGGTGTTACGGAAGCAGTAATATAATCCCCCACATGGCTTATATGGCGTGCTATGGTAAGGAGAGGCGGCCGCATCAGGCGGCACCATAAGGAGGCGGCATAAGCAACGAAGGAGGGGCGGCATTTCGAAGACTTGCATCATTAAGGGGTGCCATTTCGAGACTACAATCATTATGGCAAGGTATTTCTTCTTCTTCTTCTTCTTCTTCTTCTTCTTCTTCTTCTTCTTCTTCTTCTTCTTCTTCTTCTTCTTCTTCTTCTTCTTCTTCTTCTTCTTCTTCTTCTTCTTCTTCTTCTTCTGCGTTCATTTTTTTTCGGACGTGATTGCGTTGTGCTTGGTTACAGCAGAGCTGCGTTCTTGCGCCGTTAGGCCGACACATCCGACTTCTGCGGGCATTTGTTGACCGGGTTAACCTTATCAGGGCACGGTATTTCGAAGACTAGCATCATTAAGGGGCTAGTATTTCGATGGCTTGCGTCGAACTGAGAAAATGGACCGCACGGCCCTGACCCTGCAAACCGCGTTCGAAACACAGCTGTGGGTGATTTAGCAGCAGATCGGCTTGCGTTGGTTTTTAACGAAAGAGTATTGGTGCCGGTGGTTCAGAAAGCAATGGCAAACTACGGAACGTAAACTTGCTGCTGTTGACTGTGTCGTCCTGTAAAGGAATTACAAACTAACTTTTAACTTTGTCATTATTATACCTGAATGTAGTCACGGTGGTGTCTTCTCCGTGTTTAAATGCTCTTGTGGATAAGAGCGCTCCTTCTTAAACTTACAATGTGCTGATGCCGAGGTAGCCGGTTCAACCCCTACAACGGTCAGTTGGATTATCATGTTGACTTCTCATAATTGACTTTTGGTGCTTAAATTACAAGTACCTTTGAAGTCGGAATGCGTTCGCCTGATGTCGGGGGACACTGGTAATTCATTCATTCATTCAGTCGCATGTCCTTTGCAGAACATCGCTCCCATATCAACCTTCCGGAACATCTCGCGGTCATAAGCAAGATGTCCCGCCGCATCCGATACACCCATCTGGAGATCATCCGTCACATCCTGTTCCCACCTCCTCTTTGGCCTTCCTCTTCCTCTCTTCCCAGGCATATACCACTCCATTATTGTTCTCTCCAAACTTTCATGACGTGACACTGGTAATAGAGAAAGCTAACCTACACGCACAAATCAGTCTGGTAACTAGAAGCAGTCGCACGAGTATGGACTACGCTTGAGTTCAAAGCGAGCCAACGGAAATTAAACGCTTTTGTGTATTTTCTGATCAATACTTATCGCTGCAAACTTTATTTTACTCTGTACTTGTGTTTGTAATTACTTCTGAAGCGCTATTCTTTACCTATGCTATAGCTCACCTACAGCTCTCCTGTGCTGTCCTATGGCTCACCTACAGCTCTCCTGTGCTGTCGTATGGCTCACCTACAGCTCTCCTGTGCTGTCTTATGGCCCACATACAGCTCTCCTGTGTTGTCGTATGGCTCACCTACAGCTCTCCTGTGTTGTCGTATGGCTCACCTACAGCTCTCCTGTGTTGTCGTATGGCTCACCTACAGCTCTCCTGTGTTGTCCTATAGCTCACCTACAGCTCTCCTGTGCTGTCGTATGGCTCACCTACAGCTCACCTGTGTTGTCGTATGGCTCACCTACAGCTCTCCTGTGTTGTCGTATGGCTCACCTACAGCTCACCTGTGCTGTCGTATGGCTCACCTACAGCTCACTTGTGTTGTCGTATGGCTCACCTACAGCTCTCCTGTGTTGTCGTATGGCTCACCTACAGCTCTCCTGTGCTGTCGTATGGCTCACCTACAGCTCACCTGTGCTGTCGTATGGCTCACCTACAGCTCTCATGTGCTGTCCTATAGCTCACCTACAACTCTCCTGTGCTGTCGTATGGCTCACCTACAGCTCTCCTGTGCTGTCGTATGGTTAACCTACAGCTCTCCTGTGCTGTCGTATGGTTAACCTACAGCTCTCCTGTGCTGTCGTATGGCTCACCTACAGCTCTCATGTGCTGTCCTATAGCTCACCTACAGCTCTCCTGTGCTGTCCTATAGCTCACCTACAGCTCTCCTGTGTTGTCGTATGGCTCACCTACAGCTCTCCTTTGCTGTCCTATAGTTCACATACAGCTCTCCTTTGCTGTCCTATAGCTCACATACAGCTCTCCTTTGCTGTCCTATAGTTCACCTACAGCTCTCCTTTGCTGTCCTATAGCTCACCTACAGCTCTCCTATACTGTCCTATAGCTTACCTACAGCTCTCCTTTGCTGTCCTATAGCTCACCTACAGCTCTCCTATGCTGTCCTATAGCTCACATACAGCTCTCCTTTGCTGTCCTATAGCCCACCTACAGCTATCCTATGCTGTCCTCCAACAGCTGTCGTATATTGTTTACAAGGTGCTGAGTGGTCTCGAGATATGGTGTCTGCCTCGAGTGCTGGAGGTCCCGGCTCAAGCCCTGGTGAGGGCCTTGGATTTTTTTAACGTGCACTTCTAATAACAAAATTTCCCTTGGTCTCTGGGTAGTGAGATCGGAGGCACGTGTGTATTGTTGCGCACGTAAAAAATCTCTTGACAATTGGAAATCGAAATAAAATAGCTAAACGGCGCTGCCCGGGCAAAATTTCGAGTTAAAAATCTACTCAAAGTGCTACGGAGTTCGTGTACTGAGCTGAGATTCTTCGGACTCAGGCTTGAGTTAGGAGTAGAACGGAGCACTTATGGGTTACACCTGTGTGCCGTGATGTTGATTCGTCGACTAAACTAAACTATATTGTTTACATTTCTCCAGCTTTGCCGCATTTTAACTAATGCAGACAGTGGACTGAGTCGCTGCGGAAGTCTGTTGTCCGCAAAGTCACCTTCATCTTCGTCCCGGGACATGCGGGAGTCGAGGGAAATGAACGAGCTGATAAATTGGCTGGCTCTGCACCCCCTGTAGATGGCCAGCCCATGGATCGTGCCGATGTCATTAACGCCCTTAAAGATATGGCGAGAACAGAGGATTTTGACGCCAGTGATTCCACATCGCTTTCCAGGATGAAAGACCTGGGAGTAAGAATCGGCACAGCCAGACGCGAGAGGTACATCGGGAAAACAAAGCGCCTCGTCAACCAACACAGAACTGGCACTATTAGCCACCGGACGCTGATGCATATGCTGGGGGGAGGATCTGAGCACCTATGGACATGTCCGGAGTGCAACGAAGATACCCCAACTGATAACTGATAACTGATAACTAATGCTATTCATAACTTCACTATGTTTCCCCAAGGCACCTAGGCTTGAAAACCTGTTGTCATGCACGATATTGTTTCCTAATCTCCTTATCCCATGTAGATTTTTTAAACTAACCCCACTCTGTTTCATTAATCTCCGTAACATCGTACGCCCTGTGATATGGTAACTGTCAAGCCCAAATGTGTATTCATTATCATGAGATGTCGGGCGGCACAGGCCGCAACATATCTGTCACATGTGTTCTTGATATGTTCTTCAACCTCTGATCGATTCTATGTCACTTTATAGTGAAATATCACAAAAACATTGCTGTCAAAGTGATCGAAGAAGAAGAAGAAGAAGAAGAAGAAGAAGAAGAAGAAGAAGAAGAAGAAGAAGAAGGAGAGAGAGAAGAAGATAGAAGAAGAAGAAGAAGAAGAAGAAGAAGAAGGGAAGAGAGGAAGAGAGAGAGGAAGAGTAAGAAGAGAATAGAAGAAGAAGAAGAAGAAGAAGAAGATGGGAGGGGAGGAGGAGGAGGAAGAGTACGAAGAAATAGAAGAAGAAGAAGAAGAAGAAGAAGAAGAAGATGGGAGGGGAAGAAGAAGAAGAGAAGAAGAGTAAGAAGAAGAGAAGAAGAAGAAGAAGAAGAAGAAGATGGGGAGGGGGAGGAGGAGGAGGAAGAGTACGAAGAAATAGAAGAAGAAGAAGAAGAAGAAGAAGAAGAAGAAGAAGAAGAAGAAGAAGAAGAAGAAGAAGAAGAAGAAGAAGGAAGAAGCAGGAGCAGAAGAAGCAGGAGCAGGCGGAGGAGGCGAACGAGGAAGACGACGAGGAATATTACGACGAAGAAGAAAAGGCAGAGAAAGCAAAAGATGTTGAGGAAATCTAGGAGCAAGAGAGAGAGAGAGAGAGAGAGAGAGAGAGAGAGAGAGAGAGAGAGAGAGAGAGAGAGAAACAGACAGACAGGCAGACAGACAGACAGACAGACAGGCAGACAGGCAGGCAGACAGGCAGACAGGCAGGCAGCCAGGCAGCCAGGCAGGCAGATGTTCCTAATGGTCTTTCTCCTTCGTGTATATATATATATATATGCTCGCACCCAAAACCCAGACTGCGGAATCAGTGCAGGATTTACGTATAAGCTATAGCTTGGGGCCCCCAAGAAAGTGGGGGCCCCATAAAATATTGTCCGAGTGAGCAATTTGTCACTGACATAGAATATCTGGACTTATAAAGGGCCCCATATTTCAAATAGCTTAGGGCCTTATCAAGTCTAAATCCGGCCCTGTGCGGAAGCATACCATAACCATGTCTGCATCGCTACCACGAGTATAGAGCACTTGCCAAGTCGGGGTGCGCTAGAATATTCATTTCCGCCGCACATTGTGTCAACCAGTCTGTCCTCGTATTTTCTTTTAAACAGGAACAAGAGGGGAGCCTTAAAACCTCTTGTCCTCCTTTGTGTTGCTTCAAAGATATTGTTCCTTCGCCTCTTGCGCAGAAAGGTCTCGGGTACTTTAATATGAACGCTGTAAGGTATCTAACTATCTCTACTTGCAGCCGTACGAGGGGTTAAAAATACAAATTGATGGATTTGCTTTGTGGAATGTTAAATCTTCTGGCAAGATTTGGCGCTAGGTTTAAAATGTAGTCAGTCGCGCCAGATCCTGTATGGCTCAACGCTCTTGGGCAATGTAAACATATTTATAACCAAAGTATAATATATCATCATATGTGACCGCCAAATTGGACAGAAGGATGATATATAACCATACTACGGATATTTGTTTTGTTTCGTGTATCTTCCACAATTTCAATGCTCATTCATTCATTCATTCATTCATTCATTCATTCATTCATTCATTCATTCAGTAGCATGTCCTTTGCAGAACTCCGCTCCCATAACAACGCTTCCGGAAAACTTCTCTATCACAAGTAAGATGTCCCGCGTCCGATACACCCATTTGGAGATCATCCGCCACATCCTGCACCCATCTTCTCTTCGGCCTTCCTCTTCCTCTCTTCCCAGGCAGACACCCCTCCATTATTGTTCTCTCCAAACTTTCATGATGTTTCAAGTGACCAAAATATATCAATTGTCTTTGTTTTATCGTTTTTAATAGCCAACCAGCTTCAATATTCGACTCTTGAAGTTTGGATGCATTTGTTCTTTTCTTTACCCAAGATATTCTTAGAACTCGTCTATAACATTTATATTCAAAGACATTTATGCGCTGTTCAGCTTGTTAAGTAAGTGTCCAGTTTTCACAGGCGTATGTTGCAGTGGGAAAGATGCATGCTCTAAGCAATCTAATTTCAGTGTTCAGTGAATGAAAATGTATATTTTACTACTTGTTACATTGACTGTGTATTATGTCTGGTCCAAACTTACATTTTTTTTTGGCACTGAATCAGTTATAAATGACGCAATATCGATCCGCCGTCTTGAAAGCTTGGAAACATTTCCTACAAATACTGCTCTCCGTCTTAAACGCTTGGAAATATTTCCTATAAATACTGCTCTCCGTCTTAAACGCATGGAAATATTTCATATAAATAAATATACTGGTCTCCAGTCTTAAAAGCTTGGAAATATTTAAGTTACTTACATATTCTTTACAGGACTTCGCAGTTAACACCTTTTTTTTTTATTTTTTTATTTGCTGTTCTTGATTTCTTGGCAAGTTTACGTTCAGTACTTTGCCATTGCTTTCTGAACGACCAGCATTCATACTATTTTATAAAAACCAACGCAAAGCGGTCTGCTGCCTAATCGCCCGCAGCTGTGTTTCGAACGCGGTATGCGGGTTTACAAACTGCTTCCGTAACCCCATCACCACAAAGCCGGCTTGGAAATATTACCTACAAATAAATACTGGTCTCCCGTCTTAAAAGGCTGTAAATATTACCTACAAATAAATACTGGTGTGTTGGCACTATCGTTTAGAAATCATCAGCATCATGTCGTCGACCGTGGCTCTCATGATGGCGCGTGGAACAGTTTCTCGATATCTGACCATTTCTTTTGCTTTTAGAAATATCGCCTCCACATGCTGGCATGTTGTCATTTAAAGATATTGCCTCGTCATGCTGGCATGTTGTCATTTAAAGATATCGGTTCCACATGCTGGCATGTTGTCACTAGCGTTTAGAAATATCAGCTCCAAATTCTGAAACGCGTGAATCATTTCGCAATTACCAATGAATACATTCATTCTTTTAAACTTAAATGTTACCGAAACCGTTCTTAGAATATTGTTGCAGAGTTGAATGAACCACCACTGTCCATACGAACAATAAGTCACAACAGATGCGACAGCAACAGTGTGAGAGTGCAAGTTGACATCTACGGAAGTCTCACTGTCGGCCACAGTATAGTATGAAGAAGGACACTGTAGTATGTTTTGCTTTAAAACTTTTATTAGGATTCTGCAAACTTCGGTATTGCTTTGTTCTACTGCCATTAGCGTCAAAGACATCTTAGTATCAAACATATGCGTGTGTCACACTGATCTAATAATAGTGTTCGTATCCTTGATCCTGCAGAGTTTAATTGTTGTATTGTTACTAACTACTTTCCTATAAATTTAGTGCTACTTTATACTGTCGGGATGGAATGTTGTTTACGCAACTAGATTCTTCTGGATAGTTCCAGATTGGCAATGCGATTTGAAACCTGTTACTTTTCTGACAAGGGTTGACACGAGAATGGTCGGGAATCCATGTTTCGCTGTGTTTCCAGCATACGAAATTATTTATTGCTACTGTCCAAGCGTATTAAACAATGTGACCTCATATACTCTCCAACCCAATGTTAGGTTTTATTATTAGTGCTTTGAATTGTCCCAAGAGTACTGGCCTTCTGATTTGGGGAAATATGGGGCATACTGACCTTCGTACTTTTACCCTAGGCACTTGAACCCCTCTGTTACAATATCGTGAAGCAAGGCATGCTTCCTGTAAGAAGAGGCACGAAAATTGACACAGCAGATTAATGGCACATTGGGCATGAAAATGGATGATGGATCCAGAATGTTTTTCTCTAGCCGGTGATAAGAGCGACTTTCTGCGAAGTAGTATCTTAATGATTCTAATATTTTAGTTTAGTTGAATCAAGAAACGACATCGCTGCACCCGGAGCATTCCCATAAGCGCTCAGTCCTTAGCTTCAACAGCCAGCGTAGAATTACAATACTAATGGTGCCCGCTGCAATCTGATTGTATGTCGGTATTGCTTTACTTCTGAGTGAAGACTGACGACCAGATCCTCTTATCACCCCTTGCTGCTGCATTCTCTCTAGACCGCGATAGTCTATCTGTTCTTCTGCATTAATCACGTTCTCCTAGGGGGCATTTGCCACATCTGACTTATCATGCATCAAATCACCCCTTAATGATGCGGCACCAGCCAATCTGTCTGCCTGTTTATTTCCAACCATACCAGAGTGTCCTGGAGAAAAGATCCAGCGAACGCCCACAACCCGCGACCACTAAATCGATGCAAGCCATTCTGCACGAAGCATGCCAGTCTTCACCATTACCAGAATGCTTTGTGAATCATTTAAATCACAACATGCGTATACAGTTTGTTCTCCAACCAGCGGGAAGCTGCAGTAACCGCCTCCACCTTCATTCGCAGACTTATTTAAGGTTGTGATGTCATATGCCAAGCTCAGCAGTTATTAATCTTATATTACAACTAGTTGTCAGCGGTGTCGAGAGGTTTATCACGCTCACATTTAAACTTCCTGTGCGATGATAGCGGGGTATCTCATGTAATGGCACACTTCTGAAAGTAAAATCGTCTGGAAAAATCCATCTGAAGTTGATCATACCTTACTGCAATGGACATGCAACATTTTTAAAACAACTATTACATTGATATTCATGGAGCTCCTATAAGCTGTTAAATCATAGACAACGGGATCTACGCCCGAAATTAGTTGTTATAATAACCTCAAACAATTTCCCTAACGGATCTTCGCCCTACCTTCCCACGTGATATCTTCTCAATAAAGATTATAACGGAAACAATGCCAGTCACAGAACCTGGATTCACCTGAAAATTCTTAGAAAGGTCCTTGTGGTTTTTATTTTATGGGTGGCCTTTGTGTACATTTTACAGAGACTTCAATTGTGGTCGTTTTGTCGTAATGACGTATTCCGACTTTAATCTGCGTCAAAGTTAGTTTGACGTCTTTCTTCAACAGTCTCCTACGTACTTGTCATCTCCTTAATCTCTTATTCGTCATCCGTTCTATAGTATTTGTCATTTACTAGCACTCCCCCTTTCATGAAGATACAATACTTTATTCTAGCTATTCATGCCTTTGTGCAAATACCGCCCTTTATTAAGTGGCTCAATCTATTGTATCTGCTTTGTGTATTGTGTCGGTAGACCATCTTATCTCTATGATGTATGTTGTGTCAATAGGCTGTTCATGTTCCTATCTGCGTTGGCAATTATGTCATCAGTAATCAGGACATCGTGTGGCTACAATGCACTGCGTTCTCATGTCATACCCCATCCTATTTGATGTATGGTGACCAAGTATTTGATATATGTGAACAAGTATTTGATATATGGAGACTAATTATTTGATATAATGGTGACCAAGTATTTGATATAATGGTGATCAAGTATTTGATGTATGGTGACCAAGTATTTGATATAATGGTGACCAAGTATTTGATATATGGTGACCAAGTATTTGATATATGGTGATCAAGTATTTGATATGATTGATTGATTGATTGATTTAGGAATCGACATCACAGCATTTGGGGCATTCCCATAAGTGCTCCGTCCCCATCCTCAGCAGCCAGCGAAGAGTTCCAACACTAATAGTACCAGTAGCAATCTGATTATAAGTCCGTCTCGCCTTTCCTTTGAGCGTTGAGCGTCGGCCAGATCCCTTCGTCACTCCTCGTTGTCTCATTCTTGCCAGACCATGGTAATCCATTTGCTCCTCCGAGGTGTGCACGTGCTCCAACATGGCAGCAACCACGTCTGCCTTGTCATGTATCAATACTCCACCAAGTTCTGCAGAGCCAGCCAATCTGTCCGCTAGTTCATTTCCCAGCACACCGGCATGCCCCGGAGAAAAGATCCAGGCGATGCTTGTCACCCGTGACCTCCGAAGCGAAGCAAGCCACTCCGCACGAAGTCTGCCCGTCCTCACCCTCGTCAGCATGCTTTCTGAGTCAGTTACAATCACGATGTGTGTGTGTGTGTCGTATTCTCCATCCAGCGGAGAGCCGCCGTGACTGCCTCCACTTCCAATCTTAAGCTGGATGTTGTGGTTTCATATGCCAGGCTCTCCTGCCCCAAACATCGACCATTAACTTTGGATATGAACCCCCAGCCACTTCTCTCACCTCTTGACACCGAACCATCTGTGTAGATAATCACATCACTCGAGTGAGCATTGTCATGAATTAGTTGCTGGATTTCACTTCCGTGGCCCCTGCTGGCCACTCCCTGCACTCCCGGCTTAATGTGATTATAATTCTGCATAAGTCTGACTGCTCCGCTGGCACTCTGATCCACTCCTCTCCACGCCTAATGTTCTCCAAGGGGCACACCTGTCTGATCGTATCCTCCGCCTGAGCCATCCATGATTTCCCTCTTATCAGTCGCTCAAGTATTTGATATATGGTGACCAAGTATTTGAAATTGGTGACTAAGTCTTTGATATATGGTGACCAAGTATTTGATACAATGGTGACCAAGATTTGATATATGGTGACCAAGTATTTGATACAATGATGACCAAGTATTTGATATATGGTGACCAAGTATTTGATATATGGTGATCAAGTATTTGATATATGGTGACCAAGTATTTTATCTATGGTGACCAAGTATTTGATATAATGGTGACCAAGTATTTGATATAATGGTGACCAAGTATTTGACCTATGGTGACCAAGTATTTGATATATGGTGATCAAGTATTTGATATATATTTGATCTACGATGACCAAGTATGTGATATACGGTGACCAAGTATTTCATATATGGTGACCAAGAATGTCACAGCCTAGTACTTGATACTCCAACAGGGAGGTCAGCGTGGCTGAATGGATAAGAATGTTCACTCTTAAACTTCTGTAATACTAATACCAAGGTAGAGGGTACAACCCCTACGCCGGTCGGTTGGGTTAAAATGTTGACTTCTTGTCCTTGAATTGGGGACGTAAATTACAAGTCCCTCAGAAGTCGGATGGGTTCGCTTGATAGCGAGGGACACTGCTATCAGGGGAAGCTAATCCACAAGCAAAAATCAGTCCAGAGCACTAGAAGAAGTAGCACGTGTATATACTACGTCTGAGTTCAAACGCAAAGAACAATAACGAAAACTCCAACGTCAGAATCTGCAATAGAGCCACCTGTATCTTTTAACTTCCTCTTGTGGCTGCGAGAATTATCTCAACAGTAGACACTAAGAACGTTAATATACGTGTGCAATCCTCCATGTCGTGTCTCTAGCTCACGCCTACACGTCGTATCGTCAACTCACTCCGCACGACGTACCTCAAACCCATCTACCCACGACGTACCTCCAAGCAACTCCTCAACATCGTATCTCTAACCCACTCCTCCAAGTCGTACCTCTAACCAACTCCTTCACATCGTGTCTCTAACACACTCCTGCAAGTCAAAACCTCCAAGCAACTCCTCAATATATTATCTCTAACATACTCCTCCAAGTCAAAACCTCCAAGCAACTCCTCAACATATTATCTCTAACACACTCCTACAAGTCAAAACCTCCAAGCAACTCCTCAACATATTATCTCTAACCCACTCCTCCAAGTCGTACCTCTAAGCAACTCCTCAACATATTATCTCTAACACACTCCTACAAGTCAAAACCTCCAAGCAACTCCTCAACATATTATCTCTAACACACTCCTACAAGTCAAAACCTCCAAGCAACTCCTCAACATATTATCTCTAACACACTCCTCCAAGTCGTACCTCTAAGCAACTCCTCAACATTGTATCTCTAACCCACTCCTCCAAGTCGTACCTCTAAGCAACTCCTCAACATATTATCTCTAACACACTCCTCCAAGTCGTACCTCTAAGCAACTCCTCAACATATTATCTCTAACACACTCCTACAAGTCAAAACCTCCAAGCAACTCCTCAACATATTATCTCTAACACACTCCTCCAAGTCGTACCTCTAAGCAACTCCTCAACATATTATCTCTAACACACTCCTACAAGTCAAAACCTCCAAGCAACTCCTCAACATATTATCTCTAACACACTCCTCCAAGTCGTACCTCTAAGCAACTCCTCAACATATTATTTCTAACACACTCCTCCAAGTCGTACCTCCAAGCAACTCCTCAACATATTATCTCTAACACACTCCTCCAAGTCGTACCTCTAAGCAACTCCTCAAATATTATCTCTAACACACTCCTCCAAGTCGTACCTCTAAGCAACTCCTCAACATATTATCTCTAACACACTCCTCCAAGTCGTACCTCTAAGCAACTCCTCAACATATTATCTCTAACACACTCCTCCAAGTCGTACCTTTAACTTTAAGCAACTCCTCACCATCGTAGCATTAACTAATTCCTCAGTGTCTTACCTCCAGCCATCTCCTCTACGTTGTATCTGTAACTCACATCCGACGTACCTCTAACCAACCCCCCTCATATCGTATCTCTAACTCCCTCCTCCAAGCTTGACCTCTAACCCACTCCCCTCATATCGTACCTCTAACTCCCTCCTCCAAGCTTTACATCTAACCCGCTCCCCCATTAAGTAGCCCTAACCAACCCCCCCCCCCACCCACCCCCCAACGTCGTACCTCTACCCCTCTCACCACACGTCGTACCTCTAACTCCCTCCTCCAAGTGTGACCTCTAACTCCCTCCTCCAAGTGTGACCTCTAACCCCCTCCTCCAGGTGTGACCTCTAACCCCCTCCTCCAAGTGTGACCTCTAACCCCCTCCTCCAAGTGTGACCTCTAACCCCCTCCTCCAGGTGTGACCTCTAACCCCCTCCTCCAAGTGTGACCTCTAACCCCCTCCTCCAAGTGTGACCTCTAACCCCCTCCTCCAAGTGTGACCTCTAACCCCCTCCTCCAAGTGTGACCTCTAACCCCCTCCTCCAAGTGTGACCTCTAACCCCCTCCTCCAAGTGTGACCTCTAACCCCCTCCTCCAAGTGTGACCTCTAACTCCCTCCTCAAGTGTGACCTCTAACCCCCTCCTCCAAGTGTGACCCCTAACCCCCTCCTCCAACAGGAAAGTACTGCCATAACTATGATGCTGAAATTGAGGCAATCAAGATAGCCACAGAGAAATTACACAATACCAGACATGATACACAACCTGTGGTGATATTGACAGATGCAAAATCCGTAATAGAGGAGCTCATGTCTGGGAAATTGCCAGTTCTGAGGACACTACTTTCTGAACTTAGCAGTCAGCGTAAGATCACCATACAGTGGATACCATCCCACTGTGGAGTCCCCGGAAACGACAGAGCTGATCGATTGGCTAAGGAAGTAGCAAAAGAAGAACAACCTGATGTGCCTATTACATACCACCAAAAGAAAAGAATGATCAAATCAGTCAGAAGGCCACCAAACCTTACTCAAGACGACTACCACGTTATGGACAGACCAGAACAGGTCATTCTTCTGCGCCTCAGAACAGGACACAATAGATTACGCAACCACATGTATACAAAATTCAAGATTGGTGACTCAGCCATGTGCACATGTGGTTTGGCGTTGCAGACAGCAGAGCACATACTCCAGGATTGCCGAAACTACAACATATCCAGGCGAACCTTCTGGCCTAGAGAGACAACAGTGGAAGATAAACTCTATGGACCGCTGAATGAACTAAAAAAGACTGTTGGATTCATACATTGCAGTTAAAGGCTTATTTCAGGCGAACGAAAGAAGAAGAAGAAGAAGTCAATTGACTTTCAAAGTCGTAACGAAATTATTTATTTTGCTTTAAGAATTTAGGAAAAAAATATCTGTTTGGCGTTTAAAATTTAGACGAAATTATTTGTCTGGCTTTCAAAGTGTAGTTAAATGTATTCATTTAGCTTTCCAAGTATAAGCGAAATTAATTGTTTGCCTTTCAGAAGGATTTGCTTTATTTATAATTATGCACGTAAAGGTGAGCGAACAACGAATACTGCCCTAAGTGTGTGAGTTGTAAGGCCTTCGTTTATTATAGATCAAGGTCATAAAGTGCCAGATGAACACTTCTATTTCTCGCTGCATTTGCTTCTCAGACGCATGGATGGTACGCGACTTTTGAAAGACTTTATTTACAGATATGATTGATGCGTTCCTTGAAAGACTGTATGTTGTCGCATTGATCGGTGTGGGTCTTTCAAAACCTTTATCTCCAGATATTTAAGTCTCTAAAACACGTGTGCGCGCACACAGACAGACAGACAGACAGACAGACAGACAGACAGACAGACAGACAGACAGACAGACAGACAGACAGACACAGAGTACTTTACATCGCCTGCTTACAGACATGATTGATATACGTCTTATATAAAAACCGTATCTACAGTAATGTTTCACCCACGTCATCTATGTGCGTAAATTAACATTGCTCAATGCGATGTAACGCTTCTTACAAAGAATGTTTGTATGTTGTACCAAAGGACGCTCAGTGTGTTTATTGCTTGCTCTCAACACGATATACTTCACTTATCTCCCGCTGTCCCATCCCTGTTGTTACAAGAAGCCACTATATCCGCATTGTTTCCGCCTGGGCATTGGGTGGCCACTGTTGACAACAAAATATCTCAAATCTAGTGCAGTGTTCAATCGTGACCTGGTTTTTAAAAAAAATGTTTGCATATCCTTTACAGGACATCGCTGTCAACATCAGCAGCTTTCAGATTTCTTGGCAAAATTACGCTCAGTAGTTTG
>JACEFZ010028150.1:0-150000 GCA_014155875.1 Cepaea nemoralis | reverse complement strand
TCAATTACAATATCAATACCGTAGTTTTCCCTAAGCAATTTGCTTTAATTTAATATATAATGCACATGTCTGCTACTATATTAACAACTGTGACTCACCCCTACTTCTCATTTTCCACCATCCACTTTTGTTTGATCCAAATCTACTTTTTGGTTGGCGCTTAATCTGTTAACCTTGAAATAGGGGTAGTGGATCGGATATTTAGTCTTGTCAGATAACGGCGAAAAACTCGGAGGTCTCGTATTCCCATCGTACACGTCAAACTCACTTGACAGTTGGAGATTGAAAGTAACAGCCCGAACGGTCATCTGCCTAGGTTTAATTTCCCATTTAGTAATCCTACCCACAAAAGCATTTTTACAACATTGTTGATTTGGCTATGCACATATTTTACCCTCGCTGGTGCAACGGAATTCGTGCTCTGCGCCCTTATTCACCGTGTACTATCTATTAAATGGGATTACAGCATTTATTCAGATATTTGTGTGTAATGACATCGATCCTTTGCCACAAAAGTACCAAACAAACCAGTCTGAAACATAGGCAGCCTTTTCCCTCGTTGGATTTAAAAAGATGTTTGTTTACCTGGCAAAATTTACAGAGACGCTGTGATATCTACGCTCTTCTCGTGACAAGCAAATGTATAAGTATTGACTGGCTCTAAGTTTCAGGAAAGCAAATATAGACCAGACTACGAATTAGACAAAACAAAAATGAAAGCCACAGAACTCCGGGATTGGAACCCCTCTACAAAAGACGCCAGTGTCTCGCTGGTTCGAATCTGGCATGCCTATAGATTTCAATTTGGCAACATCCCCTAAAGTGGCCTGATATTTGTTGCCGATCGGTGTGGCTGTGGGTCTTATTCAATCGCATTAAATACGTGTAGATAATTTTCAGAATATTGTGAGAGTTGTCTGGCAAATAAAATCAGAGAGGAAGAAAGTGACCACCCCATCTCATTACTAGAATTGTGTAGACACTATACACCCAAAAGGCGATGTCTGCCATGGAGCTATTTTTACCCATGTGTACACAAGATTGGTAATCATATTTTATGACGGCTAATTCCTTGATAATAATAATTATGTAAGTCACCAAGAAAGGGGAAACAATTAATAAAATTATGTTGAATACAAAAATCGCTGTACTAATGATTTTATTTTCACATTGCAGAAACACTCAAAGAACAAAATTACCAACCACAATGAGGAGCCCATTTATTTATCTCTCCTGTTTTCTACAACTTGTTAACGTCGTTGCAAGCAATGACGTCATAACATTCAGTAAGTAATAATTATTATGTATAAACTATGTTTCCTCCTCTTCTTGTTATTTTCTTACTATTATTTCTTCCTCTTCTTCTTCCTCTAATCATACTCCTCCTCATACTGCCGCTACTGCTACTGCTTCTTCTTCTTCTTCTTCTTCTTCTTCTTCTTATTATTATTATTATTATTATTATTATTATTATTATTATTATTATTATTATTATTCCTCCTTCTACTTCCTACTTCTCCTCGTACTCATCAATCAAGAGAAATAGAGGGAATGTGCTGTGGTCCGCAGCACATGTGTCAGGAATAGAAACCGTGTTTCCCCGGGAAGGTTAACCCGGTCAACAAATGCCCGCAGAAGTCGGATGTGTCGGCCTAACGGCGCAAGAACGCAGCTCTGCTGTAAACAGGCACAACGCAATCACGTCCGAAAAAAAATCCGGATGAACGAAGAAGAAGAAGAAACCGTGTTTCACCTCTATAATGTAACAAATACAATCTTTCAAAATCATAACTTTTCTTTCTTTTATCTTTCAACAGATCAAGATGAACTGGATGAAGACAATATAGATACAGTTCTAGAAACGGAACATTTTATTCAAGTCGTTGATCGACGCAGCAACAAACCTCCACATAATATAGCCGTTAAAACTCAAAATGTGTACCAAAATATGTCACCGGGTGTATCGCAAGGTTCTATACCACAGGGCTTCAGAACAACAGTTCATCAAGAAATCATATCGCTTCCATCAGATATCAGCTACAGAAACAGCTCGGGAGCGTCCAGTGAAGGCAGGACTCCTTCAGTTTACTGGGAGAATCTGTCAACCATGTCCAATGATGAGGACAATGAGGAAGAGCTACTTAAAATGGACGATTTATTTCTAGACAACAAACATCAAGGGTTTCAACTGAGCCTGTCCAGACCAAAAAGAGCTTCGTTTACAAGCGGAGGCGATGCAGTTAGTAAGTGAAGTTGTTTCAACGTCATCATTCATGTGTGTTTCCGTATTTATTTACAATATAAAACCCCGCTCATGCTGTGTTGCTCCCTATTAGAACACCATCGCTCATTTCCCCCCCCCCCCCCCTCCCACATGTTTGTAACACATAACCCCACTTCATGTCGTGTATTTTTCTTTGTTAGAATATCATCGTCTATTGCTGTTTTATTTTATTTATTTTTTATTTCAATTTCTAGACAACATACAACATAACACATAAAACATATGTAACAATATAACATAATAATATCTTGTCTTGGTCTCCACTTCATGTTGTCGTATGGCTCTCTGTTAAAACATCATCGCTCTTTTTGTGTGTGTCTGTTGTACCTTACATCAACACATGTTCTGTTTCAGGAGAAGGGCAGTTTGATCTGACTGAAATTAGGAGGGCAAGACGAGCTACTAATTTAAACAATTCGACTGTGTCAACTGCGGTGAGTGATCTACTGTCTGCTTGTTAGCTACCACCATTTCAGAATGTAATCCTCAGCCATTGACAGGGTCAGTTCAGATTATCATATTTCACACACCGGACACAATAGAAGTACCCCAGTCCCCCCCCCCCCCCCCCCATCCCAGCAGTAAATATGTCAGAGGACAGCAACTGCCATTCTTAGGTGACACGTGTTTCTGTCTGTCTGTCTGTCTGTCTGCCTGCCTGCCTGCCTGCCTGCCTGTCTGTCTGTCTGTCCGTCCGTCTGTCTGTCTGTCTGTCTGTCTGTCTGTCTGTACCTGTTGGAGGAGGTGCATGCATGCGTTTTACTGAGTTAACTTTCTGTGGTGTGTAAGATATGAGCCTAAACTGTTGGCATTTCACAGTTATTGTATGAAGTAACAAAGGAACCTTGCGAAGCAATATTATAACCTATTACACAAAGCTCACGTCATTTACAGTCTCACGAGCAATGTCCCCTGTAAAACTGTTCTGGTATACATTTCTAGCCCATAGTGCGCATATTATTGTCGCAGCGCAGAATTAGACGATCTCATCTTGTTCGTCTTGTACCGTGCGGTGTAGAGGTGAATTTTAAACAGAGACAGAGTGCCCGTTTATAGGCTTCATGTATCGAAATTACCATGGACTTTGCTATTCCCTCTGTCTATCGTGTACGTTGTCGGTCTCTTTTTCTGCTTCCATTTGGTCTGTACATTATTGCTTGTTGTGGTATACTGTTAGTTGGTAGCCCAGTTTCATGGCCAAACCATTTGACTTGTTGCCTTCTAATCAAGTTTAGCGCTGCTTTAACCCCTATTTTAGTCCTGATTTCTTCATTTCTGATTTTCTCTCTTCTTGATATGTTGAGTATTCTTCCATGAATCTCATTTCTGTTGTGAATTTTCTTTTCTCTGTTTTTTTTTCCTTCTGTCATTGTCCAGATTTGGCATTGGTAGCATAGAGTTGGTAGGAAGATTGTTTTGTACAGTACTTTCTTAGTAACTATTGATACATGTTTGTTCTTTAGTATTGGTGCCATTTGTCCAATGAGTTGGTTTGCCTTGCTTCATCTACATTTGATCTTGTCTTCTGATTTGCCATTTGATGATATTATGCTTCCTAAGTACTTAAAGCTCTTTACTTATTTTCAGGGGGTGTCCTTTTAGATGAACCTTTGTTGTTTTTCTGTGGTTATAGTCAATACCTCTGTTTTACTAGTGTTAATGTTCATGTTATGTTCCTTACGCACTTCGTTTAGATTCACTTGGTCTTGTAATTCTGCTTCTGATTTTGCTATTAGTGCTTGATCGTACGCAAATAGGAGCTCTTTAATGGTGTAATTTGCCGTTGGTTCTTCTTCTGTGTTCTGTTCGTCATGCGGTGTTCTTTTGGTCGCTGTTTGGCTGGTTTCTTTACATATGCTGTTTATATATGCTATGAACAAGAAAGAGAGGGGGACGGGGTAGGACACAACCTTGTCGTACTCCGGATCTTATGGTGAAGGGGTCTGAGTTTCCTCCATTTGTTCTCACTACGCATTCACTGTTGTTGTATAAGCTTCTACATAAGTTTGTTAGATGTGTACACACTCCATATCGTTGAAGGATTTCCCACAGCTTGTTTTTAATCTACTCTACCAAATATCTTTTCTTGGTCGAAAAATCCTAAGTAGAATGTTTCATTAAATTCCATTGATTTTTTTTTCTATAAGTTTTCTAAGAGCAAAAATAGTATCTCTGCATCCCCTTTGTTTTTTCCTAAATCCAAGTTGTGTTTCGCTTAGCTGGGGTTTTATTGTAGTTGGTAATCTTTTCTCAGAAATTTTGCAAAATATATTTCCAGTATGACTCAAGAAAGAAATACTTCTGTTTGTGTGTAGTCTCTTTTACTGCCTGTGTTTTTCCAAACTGGAATAATTATGGCGTTTCCCCAGCCTCGTGGTGTCTGTTTTTCTACTAAAAACATGGTTAAATAATCTATGTAGCCATGCTGTTCCTACTTTTCTTGCTGCTTTAATTAGTTTATTTGGTATTTCATCTTGTCCTGGTGATTTATTCAATGGGGGTAGTCTGACGGCTTCTCCAGTTTCTTCCATCAGTATGTGTGGCTCTAGTTCTCCGGTGACATCTGTGTTGGTTTCCTGAATTCCTAAGGCATCTGATAGCATATTGAGAAGTTGTTCGAAGAATTGCCTCCATATTTATATGGTTTCTTTTTCACTTATTAGTTTTCCTTTTTCACTGTTAATGATTTCAATTGGGTTAAAGGGCCTTCCTCTGATTCTCATTGAACTGATCTTTTTGTAGAAGTTTCTAGTTGCCTCATTGTAGAATTTATTTAGGGTTTCTCCACATTCCTCCCTATCTTTTTTTTTTTCTCTTTGCTATTCGTATGTCTTCTTGCTATTCTAAATTCTATGCAATCGCGGGCCTGTTTGCTCTTTACCCACTTTTTATGAATTTTCTCTTTGTCTTTTATAGCTTTCTTTACCTCTGCATTCTTGTTATTTTCTTTATCCGTCTTTTAGGCTTTTTCGTTGTTCTACATGTTATTTTTGCAGTATTTAAAATACTTGATTTGAACATCTCCCATTCTTCTTCCACTGTTGTTCTTTCTATAGGTAGTTTTATACAGATTCCAGTTAGTTTTTTCTCATAATTTTTCCACATTGCCTCGTCTTTGAGGTTTTTCTAAGTTCACTGATTCGCATGGCATGTATTTGCCTGGTCTTTGCTTTCTCCTTCAGAGGTTACATGGACAAAATTTACTTTGTAGTCAAACACGAGTTGAATCACGCACAACGTTCATGCTATTCTACAACTACAGTTCACGGGACAAAACGTGTGCTCACTACACACCACACGGGACAAAACGTGTGCTCACTACACACCACACGGGACAAAACGTGTGCTCACTACACACCACAGCTTATTGAGAACATTGCTCGGGAGTTTAGAACCCTCTGCAGTTGCAGTCATTGTGTGTGTTTTTTTTTTTTTTTCAGTTGACTAGCTATTTAAAGAAATATTTTCCTGGCAAAAGAATCGAGGCTCAGGTAACAAAAATTGTGTAAGTATTACCTCTGAATTGCATTTTTTTAAAGTTGTAAAGTGTATCTTGAATACAAAATGCATATATGTATATATATATATATATATATATATATATATATATATATATATATATATATATATATATTGCTTTTACTCAATGGCTTCTTTAGATAGAGGGGGTGAGGCAGAGCTAAAGATATGAATTTTAATAGACTATATTGTGCATGACTATATAAGGTACAAGCCTTAACCTGTCGAGAGGAAATACAACATAAAAGATTAAATGTCATGACAGGGCAGACCAGGCCCTACGCCTTGAATGGCAACTAGTCTAGAATGGAAGCTCTGACAGGCGAATATTTAGAACGTTGCTTTGCTGATTCGACAGCTTCTGCACCTTGTCTTATTCCAGATGTAGGGGTGTTATCTTTCCTCTGGAGTAAACTAGGCAGGCCGAGAGAGGGATCATGTAGCATTGGCAACACATGGTCTTTATATTTCAGCCCAGGCTTTGTGCTATAGAGATGTGCATGACTCCATACATAGTCCACGCCACTGGTTATAGTTACCAAGTCTTATTTTTAAAGCACAATATAACAAACTATCATCCTACAAGACGACCAGGTGTCAATATAGTGCATGAGGCAGCAGAGCTGGTCAGTGATCGAGAAGCTTTTCAGGGGGTCGTGATGAGTCTGACATCGTCCATAGAACCTGCCACAAGATGATGCTGTGGTTAATTACTTGACACGAGAAGCGAAGGAAAACAGAGTCAGGCTGTTAGACGACGGCTTCAACAGCCAGACAACAGTACTGATATGCCCATTATCGTCATCATCTTTATCATCATAATCGTTAAATGCCTTGCATGTGCGATCATGCTTCCCAACAGTATATATCAATTGGTATGCTGAAACCTTTCCGTGTCATGAAAAAAAAAAGGCTGTCACTAATCCCTCCTTGCTGAGATCCTCTATTTCTCTTTCCACAAATCTTTCCATTTGTCACATATTCCAGTTTTTCTCTTCTGATATAATGCGGCTAAAAATGACTCTTTCTGATGTTTGTAATAAGTTGCCTTTGTGTCTTAGCCTACTTTAAAACATGTATAGTAGATTGATTGTATCATCAGGTTTCGCACTGCCAAGTGCTATTCTGAGGCAATCAATAAAGCCTAAGTACAGGTCTGGTTTTACTTCTATGGCTCTTTCTTATAGTGTTCTGAGAATACATAAGGCACAGTTTATGTCCTTTCCTCTACAAATTCACATTGTTTATCACTAATTTCTTGTTTAATTTGGTTTCTTACCCTTTTCATAATTATTCTCATAACAACTTTGTCATCTGACTCCTTAGACTTGTGTGATGATCTTCGTATCTAAAGCATCTGGTTTCTCTGACAGAGCTATACATATTTATTAATAGTTTTTTATATGGTGGAGAATGAAACTTTTAGTATCATGAAGAATGGAACTTTTAGTTTAGTGAAGAATGCAGCTTTCGGTTTAGTGACGAATGAAACTTTCAGTTTACTGATGAATGACACATTTAGTATAATGAAGAATGAAACATTTAGTATAGTGAAGAATGACACATTTAGTATAATGAAGAATGAAACATTTAGTATGGTGACAAATGACAAATTTAGTGTAGTGAAACATTAAAGTGTTAATGTAGTACAGAATGAAACGTTTAGTTTATTGGGGCATGATTATTGAAGAATGAATATTGCTCGTAGGAAAACTAAGGCCAATACTAAAGAACAAACATGTGTCAATAGTTACTAAATAAGCACTCTACATCACAATCTTCCTACCAACTCGGTGCTACTGATACCAAACCTGGACAACAGAAAAAGAGAAAAGAAACATCACAACAGGAATGAGATTCCTGAGAAGAATACTCAATGTATCAAGAAGAGAGAAGATCAGAAATGAAGAAATCAGAACTAAAGTGGGGGGGGGGGGGTGTTTATGGCAGCGCTAGATTTTATTAGAAGACAGCAAGTCAAATGGTTTGGCCATGTAACTAGGCTACCAACTAACAGTATACCACAACAAGCAATGATGTACAGACCAGATGGAAACAGAAGAAGAGGCCGACCACTTAAACTATGGACGGAGAAAATTACAGAGTCCGTGCTAATATCGATACATGAAACCATAATCGGGCACTCTCACGATGTTTATACTTCACCTCGACACCGCAAGGTACAAGAGGAACATGATGAGACGAGATAAGAAGAATGAAAAGTTTAGTATAGTGAAGAATGAAACTTTTAATGTAGTTTAGTTTAGTCGTCGGATCAACATCACGGCACACGGGTGCAACCCATAAGTGCTCCGTTTTCCTCCTAACTCAAACCTGAGTCTGGAGACACTCAGCTCAATGCACGAACTCCGTTGCATCGGCGAGGATCCTGAAATACTTGGGTAGATTTTTAACTCGAAATTTTGCCCGGGCAGCGCCGTTAGGCTGCTCTTTTTCGATTTCCAACTGCCAAGGGATTTTTTACGTGCGCAACAATACACACGGGCGTCCGATCTCACTACCCAGAGACCAGGGGAAATTTTATTACTGGAAGTCCAAGTGGATTTTTTAAATAAATCCCGGTCCTCACCGGGGCCTGAACCCGGGACCTCCAGCACTCGAGGCGGACACCATACCTCGAGACCACTCATCCCCCACTCAACTTTTAATGTAGGGGGAATGAAACTTTTAGTTTATAGTTTAGTTGAGAATGAAACTTTTAGTGTATTGAAGAATGGAATGCTTAGCACAGTGAAGAATGAAACTTTTAATGTAGTGAAGAATGAAATTTTTAGTTTAGTTGAGAATGAAACTTATAGTGTATTAAAGAATGAAAAATTTAGTATAGTGAAGAATGAAACTTTTTATATCGTTGAGAGTGAAACCTTTAGTGTATTGAAGAATGAAATGTTTAGTATAGTGAAGAATGAAACTTATAAATGTAGTGGCGAAGGAAACTTTTAATGAAGTGGAGAATAAAACTGTTAGTTTTTTAAAGAATGAAACTTTTAATGTACTGAAGAATGACAATTTTCGTGTAGAGAAAAATGCAACTTTTAATGTAGTGAAGAATAACACTTTTAATATAGTGAAGAATGAAACTATTTTTTTAGTCAAGAATGCGACTTTTAATGTAGTGAAGAATGACAATTTTAGTGTAGTGAAGAATGAAAGTTTTAATGTAGTAGAGAATAAAAGTTTTAGCTTAGTTGAGAGTGAAATCTTTAGTATATTGAAGAATGAAATGTTTAGTATAGTGAAGAATGAAACTTTTAGTTTAGTTGAGAATGAAACTTTTAATGCACTGAACAATGAAATGTGTAGTATAGTGAATAATGAAACTTTTAATGTAGTGAGGAATGAAACTTTTAATGTAGTGAAGAATACATCTTTTAATATAATGAAAAATGAAACGTTTAGTATAGTGAAAAATGAAACGTTTAATGTATTGAAGAATGAAAATTTTAGTATAGTGAAGAATTACACTTTTAACGTAGTGAAGAATGAACCGTTTAATGTAGTAGAGAATGAAACTTTTAGTTTAGTGAAAAATGACACGTTTAATGTTGTGAACAATAAAAGTTTTAATGTAGTGTAGATTGAAACATTTAGTAAAGTGAAGACTGGAACTTTTACTTTAGTGAATAATGTGAAGAATACAACTTTTAGTGTAGTGAAGAATACAAATTGTTTATGTAGTGAAGAATGAAACGTTTAGTCTAATGCTATCTACTTGTTTATGTTCCAGAGATAGGACGGTCTACTTTAATATCATCTACGACGATGACAGAATTACCGTCAAAGAATTAGCCCGTGCCTTAAATGCCCTGGATGAGGATGACAATTTTGTCGTTGGAAACCTTGTATACGCAGTCTCTCTGGCTAAGTTGGAGTCTACAGTTACAAACATTCCAGGTAAAATAATGTTGCAGTCCACAGTTACCAACATTTAAGGTAAGAAAGTGCTGCTTCTACAGTTACAAACATGCCAGGTAAAATAATGTTGCAGTCCACAGTTACCAACATTTATGGTAAGACAGTGTTGCTTCTACAGTTACAAACATTCCAGGTAAAATAATGTTGCAGTCTACAGTTACCAACATTTAAGGTAAGAAAGTGCTGCTTCTACAGTTACAAACATGCCAGGTAAAATAATGTTGCAGTCCACAGTTACCAACATTTAAGGTAAGAAAGTGTTGCTTCTACAGTTACAAACATTCCAGGTAAAATAATGTTGCAGTCTACAGTTACCAACATTTAAGGTAAGAAAGTGCTGCTTCTACAGTTACAAACATGCCAGGTAAAATAATGTTGCAGTCCACAGTTACCAACATTTAAGGTAAGAAAGTGTTGCTTCTACAGTTACAAACATTCCAGGTAAAATAATGTTGCAGTCCACAGTTACCAACATTTATGGTAAGAAAGTGCTGCTTCTACAGTTACAAACATTCCAGGTAAAATAATGTTGCAGTCTACAGTTACCAACATTTATGGTAAGACAGTGTTGCTTCTACAGTTACAAACATTCCAGGTAAAATAATGTTGCAGTCTACAGTTACCAACATTTATGGTAAGACAGTGTTGCTTCTACAGTTACAAACATTCTAGGTAAAATAATGTTGCAGTCTACAGTTACCAACATTTATGGTAAGACAATCTTGCTTCTACAGTTACAAACATTCTAGGTAAAATAATGTTGCAGTCTACAGTTAACAACATGCATGGTAAGATAATGTTGTAGTCTACAGTTACAAACATTCTAGGTAAGATAATGTTGTAGACTACAGTTACAAACATTCTAGGTAAGACAACGTTGTAGACTACAGTTACCAACATTCTAGGTAAAATAATGTTGTAGTCTACAGTTACAAACATTCTAGGTAAGACAACGTTGTAGACTACAGTTACCAACATTCTAGGTAAGATAATGTTGTAGACTACAGTTACAAACATTCTAGGTAAGAAAATGTTGTAGACTACAGTTACAAACATTCATGGCAAGACAGTGTTGCCGTCTACAGTTACAAATATTCTAGGTAAAATAATGTTGCCGTCTACTGTTGGCAACATTTATGGTAAGATAATGTTGTAGTTTACAGTTAGTAACATTCTAGGTAAGATAATGTTGTAGTCTACAGTTAGTAACATTCTAGGTAAGATAATGTTGTAGTCTACAGTTAGTAACATTCTAGGTAAAACAATGTTGTAGTCTACAGTTAGCAACATTCTAGGTAAGACAATGCTGTAGTCTACAGTTAGCAACATTCTAGGTAAGATAATGTTGTAGACTACAGTTACAAACATTCTAGGTAAAATAATGTTGTAGACTACAGTTACAAACATTCTAGGTAAGATAATGTTACAGTCTGCAGTTACAAACATTCTAGGTAAGATAATGTTACAGACTGCAGTACAGATAGCAACATTCTAGGTAAGACAACGTTGTAGACTACAGTTACCAACATTCTAGGTAAAATAATGTTGTAGACTACAGTACAGTTAGCAACATTCTAGGTAAGACAACGTTGTAGACTACAGTTACAAACATTCTAGGTAAGATAATGTTACAGTCTGCAGTTACAAACAATCTAGGTAAGATAATGTTGTAGACTACAGTTACAAACATTCTAGGTAAGATAATGTTGTAGACTACAGTTACAAACATTCTAGGTAAGATAATATTGTAGACTACAGTTACAAACATTCTAGGTAAGATAATGTTGTAGACTACAGTTACAAAATTCTAGGTAAGATAATGTTGTAGACTACAGTTACAAACATTCTAGGTAAGATAATGTTGTAGACTACAGTTACAAACATTCTAGGTAAGACAACGTTGTAGACTACAGTTACCAACATTCTAGGTAAAATAATGTTGTAGACTACAGTTACAAACATTCTAGGTAAGACAACGTTGTAGACTACAGTTATAAACATTCTAGGTAAGATAATGTTGTAGACTACAGTTACAAACATTCTAGGTAAGATAATGTTACAGTCTGCAGTTACAAATATCCATGGCAAGACAGTGTTGCCGTCTACACTTACAAATATTCTAGGTAAAATAATGTTGCCGTCTACTGTTGGCAACATTTATGGTAAGACAATATTGTATTCTACAGTTAGCAACATTCTATGTAAGATAATGTTGTAGTCTACAGTTAGCAACATTCAAGGTACGACGATGTTATAATCTACAGTTACCAACATTCTAGGTAAGACAATGCTGTAGTCCACAGTTAGGAACATTCTAGGTAAGACAATGTTGTAGTCTACAGTTACCAACATTCTAGATAAGACTATGTTGTAGTCCACAGTTAGCAACATTCTAAGGAAGACCATGTTGTAGTCTAAGTTAGCAACATTCTAGATCACTCACTAAGTCTACCTAGATCCCTGACACACGAGATCGTGTGAGTTAGAGGCGGAAACGATACGTTCAAGTAGCCAGTTTAAATGAATGGCTAATGTTTCTGAGCACCTAGTTCTGCCAGGTTATAACATTGTAGATATGAAAAAGGACTCATTTACACGCAGTGAGTCGTACTAGGTATGTGGTGTTATCCCCATATTTGTATACATCAAATTACACTCGACGCCTGATGTCGTCAATATCACGATAGGTGCCGTTACTTTGCAAAACATTTCCTGGTCCCCGTGTTTTAGGCTGTGTCCATCTTGGAGCTAAGGTCGATTTGTTTTTTTAAAGTCCACCTCGATAAGGATTCCAACACCTGACCAGTGGTCAATAGGCAAGCGTGCCAGCCACTGAGCTACCACGGCTCCTATACTTTCAAATCAAACATACCAGATGAGTTTATTGGCCACTGAACACATACAGCTTCAAGGCATTATGGGTAACATACAGCGGCAAGGCAGTCTGGGTAACACATACAGCTAGCTGCAAAGCATTCTGGGTAACACATACAGCTGCTAGGCATTCTGGGTAACACATACAGCTGCAAGGCCTTCTGGGTAACACATACAGCTGCAAGGTATTCTTCATAACATATTATACATTTGCAAGGCATTCTGGGTTATATATATATTATTTATATATATATATATATAAAACAGAGTGTATGTTTGTTTGTGGGTTTGTGGGTATTGGATGCGTTCGATAACGGTACATCCGATTGAGATGAAATTTTCTACACGTCTTCCTTTCATTCCTGTGCAACCGACTATAATAATTTCTTAATGTAAAATCTTCTACTTATTTAATAACATTTACTTTTCCATTTTCATTATATAATGTCTATATAGCAGGGGGACTTCACTCTAGAAAAGTTATTTCAAGGGGCATAACTTTTAATAACATTTCTATATACTTTATAGTCATATTGTTGGACTTACTTGCACTATTGTTAAACTCTTTGTCTATAGTTATTTTCTGGCATATGAGTTATAATAAATAATGATATAATCTTTAAGGAATTTTCAAAGTTTTCATAAAAATAATGCATAATGCATAACATTGTAACCCATCTTTTTCTACAGTTTTCATTGAATGGTGTGTGGAAGGACATTCTTTTAAGTTACTGTGCGCCAGGAGCTGGGCGAAACCACGCCGGGTCAGATAGATAGACAGATAGTCGGGAACGGAAGCTTATTTGACTACTTATATGAATTAAATGACATGCTCCCCACCAGGGACTGGGTGAAGCCGGGCCGGGTCAGACAGACAGATAGACAGACAGACAGTCGGGAACGGGAGAGCTTATATGACTACGTATATGAATTAAATTAGATGCTCCCCACCAGGGACTGGGTGAAGCCGGGCCGGGACAGACAGACAAACAGATAGTCGGGAACGGGAGAGCTTATATGACTACGTATATGAATTAAATTAGATGCTCCCCACCAGGGACTGGGTGAAGCCGGGCCCGGGCAGACAGACAGATAGACAGACAGACAGTCGGGAACGGGAGAGCTTATATGACTACGTATATGAATTAAATTAGATGCTCCCCACCAGGGACTGGGTGAAGCCGGGCCGGGACAGCCAGACAAACAGATAGTCGGGAACGGGAGAGCTTATATGACTACGTATATGAATTAAATTAGATGCTCCCCACCAGGGACTGGGTGAAGCCGGGCCCGGTCAGATAGACAGACAGACAGATAGTCGGGAACGGGAGAGCTTATATGACTACTTATATGAATTAAATGAGATGCTCCCCACCAGGGACTGGGTGAAGCCGGGCCGGGTCAGCCAGCCAGACAGACAAACAAGCAGACAGACAGACTGATAGATAGATAGATCCCCTCCAGGGCCTGGGCGAAGCCGGGCCGGGTCAGCTAGTGTATATATATATAATATATATATATATATATATATATATATATATATATATATATATATTAAATTCTAAGGCATTGTGGGTAACATATACAACTTCAAAGCATTCTGGGTACTCTTGTGATTCAACAACATGGTAAGCTGACGTGTGTTTATTAAAACCCAGTGATATCCGTGATGATATAGACATGGTGACTTTAAAGAAAAGTAATAAAAGGAATGGTTCCAGAAAAATGTATGAGAGATACTGTAGTGGTTTAAAGATAGGGGTCTGCGCGAGGCAGAGGTGTTAACCATTTCGCCACAGACATTCCTCCCCCCCCCCCCCCCCCCCCCCCCCCCTTTGTCCACATCCAGACGTCAAAATGAATCAATGCAAATAAAGCAGCAGTCATCTTAAGCTTGTTGATATCTCCATGAAGATTGTCCTCAAATGTAGTGAATATAGGCCAACGTAATTTTCTCTTTTCTGTATAGTTTGACACTCCTGCAGCAAATGTTTAGCTGTCGTTTTACCACTTCTAGTTAGGTTCACCAACGTCTCCTACCTTTAATTTGTTATACATGAGGTATTTTAGCCTGTTGTGTGTTCCGTTCTGAGTCGAAAGATTGTTACTTCTTGTGTGTGTGTGTGTGTGTGTGTGTGTGTGTGTGTGTGTGTGTGTGCGTGCGTGCGTGCGTGTGTGTGTGTGTGTGTGTGTGTGTCAATTGCGGTATTTATAATGTTTGAAACATACCATTTGACCCAAGCCTCCGTAATTTATCATTACAGCTGCAGTAATCTGTTTCCTATGCGAGAGCTATCAACGATGTCAACAAAGGCCAAATCTTGAATTTGTATGCAAGTAAGCCAAACCAACGTTATTTATAAGATACCAGATTGCTGTTGCTGCTGCTGCTGCTGCTGCTTCTTCTTTTTCTTCTTCTTCTTCTATCCTTTGTCCCCAATTGAGACATACGCCCTCAGCGAAACCACGTAAAGCCATCCAATCTCTTCCTACCTCCTGCAGCTCCCTCCATGGCCTCCCAATATTATTCAACTCTTGATGTAATTCTCTTCTCCCCCCCCCCCTCCCCCGCCCCCCCCCCCCCTCAATCAGGATTCGAAGGCACGACCACAGGGTCATCAGGCAAACGTGCAGCCACCGCACTACTGCGACTGTTGTAGATCCTTACGTGTAATGGAACTATTGCAGCATATAAATAGTTCTGTGGAATGAATTTTGAATCTATTATAGAGATGATATTTTAAAGAAATAAAGGCAGACCTAAAAACTCATGGTAAAGAGAAGTAGAAACAAATAAACTACGATGTGGTGAGGTCATGGACGGAGCTCCATGGAATAGCTAAGGGTAGATAGGCTTGGTATGAGTTGTTTGGGGGCCTTTACCTCAGTGGGAAATAGAGAGTAAGAACAGAAAGAAGACATGATATGTCACTCTGTTGTTTCCTATTCGTAAAAGAAAAACGATGCTGTGATCCTGAATTAAAAACCCATTATAAGCGCTATTATTCACGAAGTCGGATTGGCGTTTTGGTTATTTTCCCCAATAATTAACATTTTCCTTGTTTGTCTCGTTTCATACGTTGTTCATAGTCTCAGTGCTTTGGGGGAAAGGACATATAGACACATGATCAGGCTGCAGTTGGAAGCATTAGTAGTCAGGCTCTTCGATGGTTGTTGAAGATGAGGACTGAGCACGCATAAGAATTTTCCGAGTGCTGTGATGTTGGTTCTTGACTCAACTTAACTCAGCTCATAAGCTGAATACAAAGCAAAGACAATTTTAGCCACTTAATGATAAAAGATCACTGGCACCTGGCCGTCTAGACAGACGATAGTTTGTTACCTTGTGCTTCTAATTTATATGTGTGTGTGTGTGTGCATGCGTGCGTGCGTGCGTGTGTGTGTGTGTGTAGAGAGAGAGGGAGAGACGGCGAGAGAGAGAGGCAGACAGAAAGACAGACAGATTGATAGACAGAGATGGATGGATGAATTTATGGATGGATGGATGGATGGATGGATGGATGGATGGATAGATGGATGGATGGATGGATAGATGGATGGATGGATGGATGGATGAGCTTGGGTTGGTAGATTAATGAATGGACATACATACTTAAAAAGGCTTTGTTTTCTATTTGTCCACAGAGTTGCAGATACGCGTAAGTAGGGCACGTAATTATTATAATTCCCCCTCCTTCCCTAGACTGCAGAGGTATTTGCCATGACCCTGATGTACCTATACGTCCTCAATATCATTATGTGCCCTGCCAACTTCCAGAGACATCTCCTCACATCGCAAACTCTTGTGGCCGGGAAGGTTAACCCGGTCAACAAATGCCCGCAGAAGTCGGATGTGTCGGCCTAACGGCGCAAGAACACAGCTCTGCTGTAAACAGGCATAACGCAATCACGTCCGGGAAAAAAAAAAAAAAAACTCAGGATGAACGCAGAAGAAGAAGAAGAAACTCTTGTGGTTTCAAGCAATTGTGTTGGTGGTATTCCTTCAAGCTTCCATCTTGGGTCCACCGGGGTAATTTCTCAAGGTCTGTTTCTGCCTCTTCTGTCGCTGATTTTTCTTCTTTGCGATGTTTTCCAATATTTTTCTTCTCATTATGTGACCAATTAGGTCTTAAATCATAACTATCTTTGGCAAATAATACAGCTATGGTTTCCCCTTGTCTCCTGTCGGTTTTTGTATAGTTGACTCCACTGCAAGGCAGAAAACAGTACTTATGGCGCTTCTTACCAATCAATGGCCACATCACAGATTTTTGACAAAAACTGGAACATACAGTGACAACCAAATATATTTGTGAAATGAGAAATAAAGGAAGACAGCGAGAGAAAATTCTTGACGTCTTGTGTCATAGAAGGGAGTCAGCACATGTATTGATATATAACGTCGGAGGCGCAATTTATGGAGTAGCATGATCACCCTGTCGGCAAGACACTTGATGATGATAATGATAACGCGACCAAAGAACGTTGTCTCTTATATTATAGTTCTATGTAATGTTCTACTTCCATTAGCCAATATTAGATGTTTCTTGTTATTTAGAAGAAAATATGAAGAAGGAGACGTGGTAGAAGGGTCATTAAAGAGGAGGAGCAGGAAGAGAGAGAGAGGAATAAGGACACGGTAACAACACATTGTGATGTAACAATAGAAGGGAAGATGATTAATCAAGTTATCTGTTGTCTGTTGCAGTATCATCCTTGCCCTTCGGACAAGTCCACAGGTGCTCAGATCCTTCCCCCAATATATCCATCTGTGGCTAATCTGTTCTGTTTTGATTGATGAGGCCCCTCGTTCTCCCGATGTGCCGCTCGTGTCTGGTCGTGCCAATTCTTACTCCAGAGTCACTCATTCTGGACAACGATGTGTATTCACTGACGTCAACGTACTCCACTCTCGACATCTCTCTAAGGGCGTTAATAACGTCGGCACGATCCACAAGCTGGTCATCTGCAGGGGATACAGAGCCGGCAAGTTTATCAGCTCGTTAATAAAATCAAATAGGCCTACACAGGGGCAGCTGTAACATCAAAAGGCAAAAGGCGTAACAGAGAATAAAAACAAAATATATCCAGAAAAGGCTGCGTTTCGGAAAATAAAAATTACGTTATGCAATAACGTAATCATTGTCATTTATCATTGTAGGCCTACCATTGAATGCCAGGAACAGAGTACTGAAATGTTATATAGAACCTGTTCTGCTGCTGGGCGAACGTCACGAAACGTAAACGAATAAATCAGGAAGTCCCGTGAGGCAACAGAGTAACTAACAATGAGTGTCTGGAAGAGGCTAATGAAAGTAGAACCACATATACATATATGCTAATGACACAAACGGTGGTCTATGGTCATTTAATAAGAAGAGAGGTCCCGAAAAACATCTTAAAGACGGGAAAGATCAGCGGTAGAAAAGGCAAGGACAGAGGGAGATACCGAGAGAAATGATGATGGATGGTCTAGGACGGCTGTATGGAGTAATGTCATTTACATTATCAATAGAGCTGAACCAGGACACCAGCTACCTGGATCTGTGGAGGTAACCGAACATCCACGCCGGTTGGTAGGGCACGTAATAATGATGATATGGGAATCTCTGAAGTGCATGAGGACTCTAAGATTATTATCATCATGTGCCATGCCAGTTAGTGCGGGTGATTATGGTTCGCGATCTCACACAATCCACCGAGTTGTGGATTAGGTCTGCAAAGAGGAAAAAAACAACAGTGAGTTTCCACAAATATGTACTGGCAGTTACAAAGTTAAGGAAACGAATCATAGACAATTAGCAGACAATTGAGAAAGTGTGTGGATGCTGTGGAATTGTGGTTTACCCTAGGCGGAGAGAATTAGTAACCAATGTATCTTGAAAGAAGTGAACTCATAAAAGAGCTGGATATTCGGAATTATTCGCATCAGAAGAAAACAGTCCACATTCTTCGGGTATGTACATGTCGTGAGAAGAGGAAAGCTCGAGTATTCGTTACAACGGCAAAGTTGGAGGGGAAGAGAGGCAGGGGAAGACCTAAAGAGAATATGCTGGACAGTTTCTTCTTCTTCTGCTGCGTTCATCCGGATTTTTTTTCTTCGGACGTGACTGCGTTGTGCCTGTTTACAGCAGAGCTGCGTTCCTGCGCCGTTAGGCCGACACATCCGACTTCTGCGGGCATTTGTTGACCGGGTTAACCTTCCCGGGTGCTGGACAGTTTGACATCATAGCATGGAGGAACATCAGGATATAAATGATTTGCAGTACACTAGACAGAAGGCTGTGGCCAGACATGATCACCAGCTCCATAGGGTATGGGCTAAAAGAAGAATTCATAAAGCTAAATTGATTACCTAATGGAATTATTGTTAAAAATAATCCTCATCCCTATTCGCAGGTTTGTTTCCGTTTGGACAAGATCAATTCGACAACACTCTCCCTGCCGACAATGAGTATGCTACAGCACAAATTAGACTCCCTGTAGCCATTCCGTATGATAATGAGCTTGAGAGCAATATTTATGTGGGTATCTATGTTGTAACTGTTCTTTGTGGTGACGTTACTGTAATCATTTGTAGTAATGTTACTGCTGCTGCTGCTGCTGTTATTGTTGTTGTTGTTGTTGTTGTTGTTGTTACTGTTGTTTGTGGTGGTATTTCTACTGGTTGTTGTTTATGAATGATGTTCTTGTTTTTGTTGTTTGTCACAGTTTGTGGTGGTGTTGCTACTGCTGTTGTTGTTGTTCTTTATGATGTTCTTGTTATTGTTGTTTGTGGTGGTGTTGCTACTCCTGTTGTTGTTGTTCTTTATGATGTTCTTGTTATTGTTGTTTGTGGTGGTGTTGCTACTCCTGTTGTTGTTGTTCTTTATGGTGTTCTTGTAATTGTTGTTTGTGGTGGTGTTGCTACTCCTGTTGTTGTTGTTCTTTATGATGTTCTTGTTATTGTTGTTTGTGGTGGTGTTGCTACTCCTGTTGTTGTTGTTCTTTATGATGTTCTTGTTATTGTTGTTTGTGGTGGTGTTGCTACTCCTGTTGTTGTTGTTCTTTATGATGTTCTTGTTATTGTTGTTTGTGGTGGTGTTGCTACTCCTGTTGTTGTTATTCTTTATGATGTTCTTGTTATTGTTGTTTGTGGTGGTGTTGCTACTCCTGTTGTTGTTTATGATGTTCTTGTTATTGTTGTTTGTGGTGGTGTTGCTACTCCTGTTGTTGTTGTTGTTATGATGTTCTTGTTATTGTTGTTTGTGGTGGTGTTGCTACTCCTGTTGTTGTTTATGGTGTTCTTGTAATTGTTGTTTGTGGTGGTGTTGCTACTCCTGTTGTTGTTGTTCTTTATGATGTTCTTGTTATTGTTGTTTGTGGTGGTGTTGCTACTCCTGTTGTTGTTGTTCTTTATGATGTTCTTGTTATTGTTGTTTGTGGTGGTGTTGCTACTCCTGTTGTTGTTGTTCTTTATGGTGTTCTTGTAATTGTTGTTTGTGGTGGTGTTGCTACTCCTGTTGTTGTTGTTCTTTATGATGTTCTTGTTATTGTTGTTTGTGGTGGTGTTGCTACTCCTGTTGTTGTTGTTCTTTATGATGTTCTTGTTATTGTTGTTTGTGGTGGTGTTGCTACTCCTGTTGTTGTTGTTCTTTATGATGTTCTTGTTATTGTTGTTTGTGGTGGTGTTGCTACTGCTGTTGTTGTTGTTCTTTATGATGTTCTTGTTATTGTTGTTTGTGGTGGTGTTGCTACTCCTGTTGTTCTTTATGATGTTCTTGTTATTGTTGTTTGTGGTGGTGTTGCTACTCCTGTTGTTGTTGTTCTTTATGATGTTCTTGTTATTGTTGTTTGTGGTGGTGTTGCTACTGCTGTTGTTGTTGTTGTTGTTTATGATGTTCTTGTTATTGTTGTTTGTGGTGGTGTTGCTACTCCTGTTGTTGTTTATGATGTTCTTGTTATTGTTGTTTGTGGTGGTGTTGCTACTCCTGTTGTTGTTGTTCTTTATGATGTTCTTGTTATTGTTGTTTGTGGTGGTGTTGCTACTCCTGTTGTTGTTGTTGTTTATGATGTTCTTGTTATTGTTGTTTGTGGTGGTGTTGCTACTCCTGTTGTTGTTTATGATGTTCTTGTTATTGTTGTTTGTGGTGGTGTTGCTACTCCTGTTGTGTTGTTCTTTATGATGTTCTTGTTATTGTTGTTTGTGGTGGTGTTGCTACTGCTGTTGTTGTTGTTGTTGTTGTTTATGATGTTCTTGTTATTGTTGTTTGTGGTGGTGTTGCTACTGCTGTTGTTGTTGTTGTTGTTGTTTATGATGTTCTTGTTATTGTTGTTTGTGTTGGTGTTGCTACTGCTGTTGTTGTTGTTGTTGTTGTTTATGATGTTCTTGTTATTGTTGTTTGTGGTGGTGTTGCTACTCCTGTTGTTGTTGTTGTTTATGATGTTCTTGTTATTGTTGTTTGTGGTGGTGTTGCTACTGCTGTTGTTGTTGTTGTTGTTGTTTATGATGTTCTTGTTATTGTTGTTTGTGGTGGTGTTGCTACTCCTGTTGTTGTTTATGATGTTCTTGTTATTGTTGTTTGTGGTGGTGTTGCTACTCCTGTTGTTGTTTATGATGTTCTTGTTATTGTTGTTTGTGGTGGTGTTGCTACTCCTGTTGTTGTTGTTCTTTATGATGTTCTTGTTATTGTTGTTTGTGGTGGTGTTGCTACTGCTGTTGTTGTTGTTGTTTATGATGTTCTTGTTATTGTTGTTTGTGGTGGTGTTGTACTGTGTTTTTGTTTTTGTTGTTGTTGTTTTTGTTTATGATGTTCTTGTTATGTTGTTTGTGGTGGTGTTGCTACTCCCGTTGTTGTTGTTGTTTATGATGTTCTTGTTATTGTTGTTTTTGGTGGGGTTGCTATGTGTTGTTGTTGTTTTGTTGTTGTTTATGATGTTCTTGTTATTGTTTTTTGTGGTGGTGTTGCTACTCCTGTTGTTGTTTATGATGTTCTTGTTATTGTTGTTTGTGGTGGTGTTGCTACTCCTGTTGTTGTTTATGATTTTTGTTTTGTTGTTTGTGGTGGTGTTGCTACTCCTGTTGTTGTTGTTCTTTATGATGTTCTTGTTATTGTTGTTTGTGGTGGTGTTGCTACTCCTGTTGTTGTTGTTGTTTATGGTGTTCTTGTTATTGTTGTTTGTGGTGGTGTTGCTACTGCTGTTGTTGTTGTTGTTTATGATGTTCTTGTTATTGTTGTTTGTGGTGGTGTTGCTACTGCTGTTGTTTTTGTTGTTGTTGTTTATGATGTTCTTGTTATTGTTGTTTGTGGGGGTGTTGCTACTCCTGTTGTTGTTTATGATGTTCTTGTTATTGTTGTTTGTGGTGGGGTTGCTACTCCTGTTGTTGTTTATGATGTTCTTGTTATTGTTGTTTTTTGGTGGTGTTGCTACTTGTTGTTGTTGTTGTTTATGATGTTCTTGTTTTTGTTGTTTTTGGGGGTGTTGCTACTGCTGTTGTTGTTTATGATGTTCTTGTTATTGTTGTTTGTGGTGGTGTTGCTACTCCTGTTGTTTTTGTTTTTGTTTATGTGTTCTTGTTATTGTTGTTTGTGGTGGGGTTTGCTACTGCTGTTGTTGTTGTTGTTTATGATGTTCTTGTTATTGTTGTTTGTGGTGGTGTTGTACTCCTGTTGTTGTTTATGATGTTCTTGTTATTGTTGTTTGTGGTGGTGTTGCTACTCCTTTTTTGTTGTTGTTTATGATGTTCTTGTTATTGTTTTTGTGGTGGTGTTGCTACTTGTTGTTGTTTATGATGTTCTTGTTATTGTTGTTTGTGGTGGGTTTCTACTCCTGTTGTTGTTTATGATGTTCTTGTTATTGTTTTTTGTGGTGGTGTTGCTACTCCTGTTGTGTTGTTGTTTATGATGTTCTTGTTATTGTTGTTTGTGGTGGTGTTGCTACTCCCGTTGTTGTTTATGATGTTTTTGTTATTGTTGTTTGTGGTGGTGTTGCTACTGTTGTTTTGTTGTTGTTTATGATGTTTTTGTTATTGTTGTTTGTGTTTGGGGTTGCTACTGCTGTTTTTGTTTTTGTTTTTTATGTGTTTTGTTATTGTTGTTTGTGGTGGGGTTTTCTACTGTTGTTGTTGTTGTTGTTTTTTATGATGTTCTTGTTATTGTTGTTTGTGGTGGTGTTGCTACTGCTGTTGTTGTTGTTGTTTATGGTGTTCTTGTTATTGTTGTTTGTGGTGGTGTTGCTATTGCTGTTGTTGTTGTTGTTTATGATGTTCTTGTTATTGTTGTTTGTGGTGGTGTTGCTACTGCTGTTGTTGTTGTTGTTTATGATGTTCTTGTTATTGTTGTTTGTGGTGGTGTTGCTACTCCTGTTGCTGTTTATGATGTTCTTGTTATTGTTGTTTGTGGTGGTGTTGCTACTCCTGTTGTTGTTTATGATGTTCTTGTTATTGTTGTTTGTGGTGGTGTTGCTACTGCTGTTGTTGTTGTTGTTTATGATGTTCTTGTTATTGTTGTTTGTGGTGGTGTTGCTACTCCTGTTGTTGTTTATGGTGTTCTTGTTATTGTTGTTTGTGGTGGTGTTGCTACTGCTGTTGTTGTTTATGATGTTCTTGTTATTGTTGTTTGTGGTGGTGTTGCTACTGTTGTTGTTGTTGTTGTTGTTGTTGTTGTTGTTGTTTATGATGTTCTTGTTATTGTTGTTTGTGGTGGTGTTGCTACTGCTGTTGTTGTTGTTGTTGTTGTTGTTTATGATGTTCTTGTTATTGTTGTTTGTGGTGGTGTTGCTACTCCGTTGTTGTATGTTGTATGTTGTTGGTTTGTTGTTGTTTATGATGTTCTTGTTATTGTTGGTTTGTGGTGGTGTTGCTACTGCCTGTTTGTGGTTGTTGTTTTTATGATGTTCTTGTTATTGTTGTTTGTGGTGGTGTTGCTACTGCTGCTGTTGTTGTTGTTTATGATGTTCTTGTTATTGTTGTTTGTGGTGGTGTTGCTACTGCTGTTGTTGTTGTTGTTTATGATGTTCTTGTTATTGTTGTTTGTGGTGGTGTTGCTACTCCTGTTGTTGTTGTTGTTTATGATGTTCTTGTTATTGTTGTTTGTGGTGGTGTTGCTACTCTGTTGTTGTTGTTCTTTATGATGTTCTTGTTATTGTTGTTTGTGGTGGTGTTGCTACTCCTGTTGTTGTTGTGTTTATGATGTTCTTGTTATTGTTGTTTGTGGTGGTGTTGCTACTCCTGTTGTTGTTGTTGTTTATGATGTTCTTGTTATTGTTGTTTGTGGTGGTGTTGCTACTCCTGTTGTTGTTGTTGTTTATGATGTTCTTGTTATTGTTGTTTGTGGTGGTGTTGCTACTCCTGTTGTTGTTGTTGTTTATGATGTTCTTGTTATTGTTGTTTGTGGTGGTGTTGCTACTCCTGTTGTTGTTGTTGTTATGATGTTCTTGTTATTGTTGTTTGTGGTGGTGTTGCTACTCCTGTTGTTGTGTTTATGATGTTCTTGTTATTGTTGTTTGTGGTGGTGTTGCTACTCCTGTTGTTGTTGTTGTTTATGATGTTCTTGTTATTGTTGTTTGTGGTGGTGTTGCTACCGCTGTTGTTGTGTTTATGATGTTCTTGTTATTGTTGTTTGTGGTGGTGTTGCTACTCCTGTTGTTGTTTATGATGTTCTTGTTATTGTTGTTTGTGGTGGTGTTGCTACTGCTGTGTTGTTGTTGTTTATGATGTTCTTGTTATTGTTGTTTGTGGTGGTGTTGCTACTGCCTGTTGTTGTTTATGATGTTCTTGTTATTGTTGTTTGTGGTGGTGTTGCTACTGCTGTTGTTGTTGTTCTTTATGATGTTCTTGTTATTGTTGTTTTTGGGGTGTTGCTACTCCTGTTGTTGTTGTTGTTTTTGATGTTCTTGTTATTGTTGTTTGTGGTGGGGTTGCTACTCCTGTTGTTGTTGTTCTTTATGATGTTCTTGTTATTGTTGTTTGTGGGGGTGTTGCTACTCCCGTTGTTGTTTTTGTTTTTGTTTATGATGTTCTTGTTATTGTTGTTTGTGGTGGTGTTGCTACTCCTGTTGTTGTTGTTGTTTATGATGTTCTTGTTATTGTTGTTTGTGGTGGTGTTGCTACTCCTGTTTTGTTGTTGTTTATGATGTTCTTGTTATTGTTGTTTGGGTGGTGTTGTACTCCTGTTGTTGTTGTTGTTTATGATGTTCTTGTTATTGTTGTTTGTGGTGGTGTTGCTACTCCTGTTGTTGTTTTTGTTTATGATGTTCTTGTTATTGTTGTTTGTGGTGGTGTTGCTACTCCTGTTGTTGTTGTTGTTTATGATGTTCTTGTTATTGTTGTTTGTGGTGGTGTTGCTACTCCTGTTGTTGTTTATGATGTTCTTGTTATTGTTGTTTGTGGTGGTGTTGCTACTCCTGTTGTTGTTTATGATGTTCTTGTTATTGTTGTTTGTGGTGGTGTTGCTACTCCTGTTGTTGTTTATGATGTTCTTGTTATTGTTGTTTGTGGTGGTGTTGCTACTCCTGTTGTGTTGTTCTTTATGATGTTCTTGTTATTGTTGTTTGTGGTGGTGTTGCTACTGCCTGTTGTTGTTGTTGTTTATGATGTTCTTGTTATTGTTGTTTGTGGTGGTGTTTGCTACTCCTGTTGTTGTTGTTGTTTATGATGTTCTTGTTATTGTTGTTTGTGGTGGTGTTGCTACTGCTGTTGTTGTTTATGATGTTCTTGTTATTGTTGTTTGTGGTGGTGTTGCTACTGCTGTTGTTGTTGTTGTTTATGATGTTCTTGTTATTGTTGTTTGTGGTGGTGTTGCTACTGCTGTTGTTGTTTATGATGTTCTTGTTATTGTTGTTTGTGGTGGTGTTGCTACTCCTGTGTTGTTGTTCTTTATGATGTTCTTGTTATTGTTGTTTGTGGTGGTGTTGCTACTCCTGTTGTTGTTTATGATGTTCTTGTTATTGTTGTTTGTGGTGGTGTTGCTACTCCTGGTTGTTGTTTATGATGTTTCTTGTTATTGTTGTTTGTGGTGGTGTTGCTACTCCTGTTGTTGTTTATGATGTTCTTGTTATTGTTGTTTGTGGTGGTGTTGCTACTCCTGTTGTTGTGTTTATGATGTTCTTGTTATTGTTGTTTGTGGTGGTGTTGCTACTCCTGTTGTTGTTTTATGATGTTCTTGTTATTGTTGTTTGTGGTGGTGTTGCTACTGCTGTTGTTGTTGTTCTTTATGATGTTCTTGTTATTGTTGTTTGTGGTGGTGTTGCTACTGCTGTTGTTGTTGTTGTTTATGATGTTCTTGTTATTGTTGTTTGTGGTGGTGTTGCTACTCCTGTTGTTGTTGTTGTTGTTGTTGTTGTTGTTGTTGTTTATGATGTTCTTGTTATTGTTGTTTGTGGTGGTGTTGCTACTCCTGTTGTTGTTTATGATGTTCTTGTTATTGTTGTTTGTGGTGGTGTTGCTACTCCTGTTGTTGTTTATGATGTTCTTGTTATTGTTGTTTGTGGTGGTGTTGCTACTCCTGTTGTTGTTTATTGTGTTCTTGTAATTGTTGTTTGTGGGGGTGTTGCTGCTGGTGTTCTTTATGATGTTCTTGTTATTGTTGTTTGTGGTGGTGTTGCTACTCCTGTTGTTGTTGTTGTTTATGATGTTCTTGTTATTGTTGTTTGTGGTGGTGTTGCTACTGCTGTTGTTGTTTATGATGTTCTTGTTATTGTTGTTTGTGGTGGTGTTGCTACTGCTGTTGTTGTTGTTGTTTATGATGTTCTTGTTATTGTTGTTTGTGGTGGTGTTGCTACTGCTGTTGTTGTTTATGATGTTCTTGTTATTGTTGTTTGTGGTGGTGTTGCTACTCCTGTTGTTGTTGTTCTTTATGATGTTCTTGTTATTGTTGTTTGTGGTGGTGTTGCTACTCCTGTTGTTGTTTATGATGTTCTTGTTATTGTTGTTTGTGGTGGTGTTGCTACTCCTGTTGTTGTTTATGATGTTCTTGTTATTGTTGTTTGTGGTGGTGTTGCTACTCCTGTTGTTGTTGTTCTTTATGATGTTCTTGTTATTGTTGTTTGTGGTGGTGTTGCTACTGCTGTTGTTGTTGTTGTTGTTGTTTATGATGTTCTTGTTATTGTTGTTTGTGGTGGTGTTGCTACTCCTGTTGTTGTTTATGATGTTCTTGTTATTGTTGTTTGTGGTGGTGTTGCTACTCCTGTTGTTGTTTATGATGTTCTTGTTATTGTTGTTTGTGGTGGTGTTGCTACTCCTGTTGTTGTTGTTGTTTATGATGTTCTTGTTATTGTTGTTTGTGGTGGTGTTGCTACTGCTGTTGTTGTTTATGATGTTCTTGTTATTGTTGTTTGTGGTGGTGTTGCTACTGCTGTTGTTGTTGTTCTTTATGATGTTCTTGTTATTGTTGTTTGTGGTGGTGTTGCTACTGCTGTTGTTGTTGTTGTTTATGATGTTCTTGTTATTGTTGTTTGTGGTGGTGTTGCTACTCCTGTTGTTGTTTATGATGTTCTTGTTATTGTTGTTTGTGGTGGTGTTGCTACTGCTGTTGTTGTTTATGATGTTCTTATTATTGTTGTTTGTGGTGGTGTTGCTACTGCTGTTGTTGTTGTTCTTTATGATGTTCTTGTTATTGTTGTTTGTGGTGGTGTTGCTACTGCTGTTGTTGTTGTTGTTTATGATGTTCTTGTTATTGTTGTTTGTGGTGGTGTTGCTACTCCTGTTGTTGTTTATGATGTTCTTGTTATTGTTGTTTGTGGTGGTGTTGCTACTGCTGTTGTTGTTTATGATGTTCTTGTTATTGTTGTTTGTGGTGGTGTTGCTACTGCTGTTGTTGTTGTTCTTTATGATGTTCTTGTTATTGTTGTTTGTGGTGGTGTTGCTACTCCTGTTGTTGTTTATGATGTTCTTGTTATTGTTGTTTGTGGTGGTGTTGCTGCTGGTGTTCTTTATGATGTTCTTGTTATTGTTGTTTGTGGTGGTGTTGCTACTGCTGTTGTTGTTGTTGTTTATGGTGTTCTTGATCTTGATGTTTGGGTGGTGTTTCTTCTGTCGTTGTTTATGGTGTCCTTATTATTGTTGTTAGTTGGGGTGTTTCTGCTGTTGTTGTTTTTTAGTGTGTTCTTGTTATTGTTGTTTGTGGTGGTGTTTCTATGGTTGTTGTTTTATTGTGTTCTTTTTATTGTTGTTTGTGTTGTTGTTGTTGTTGTTGTTGTTGTTGTTGTTGTTGTTGTTGTTGTTGTTGTTGTTGTTGTTGTTGTTTATTCAATGGCAATGGATGAATCCACTGACATTTCTGACACAGCTCAGGTCGCAATTTTTGTTCAAGCAATAAACGATAATTTTGAAGTCCTTGAAGCATTTCTAGGACTTGAATCAATGCATGCAACTACGAAAGGGACTGATCTGTTTGAAACTCTGAAGTTGTGCGTAGAGAAAAACAACATAGGATGGACCAAACTGGACAGTGTATGCACCTACGGTGCTCAGACTTTGACGGGTAAAATGTCTGGATGTCTAGCATTATTGGAACAGTTTCTTGGCCGCACTATATTAAAATAGCATTGTATCATTGGGTACAAATCACTTTATGGAAGGTAACCAGAAATATTTACAGGAAGTTTGTTTCATCCTAAAACTAAAGGCATAGGCAGGACGGGTTAATTTCCAATAGGAATATATAAACAAGTAACAAAAATGCCTGTCTGTTCTGTTGGAATGCTAATACGTTTTGTTTCTCTCTCAAATCCAGATCTCAGTAAATGGCATAATCTCTTTTGGTGTGCCGTTTTCAAGCTACACCCCATCCCGCTGTCCAGTCTATCATAATTCTGGATATCAGTATCAGTATCAGAGGAGGAAGTTGCTGGCCCCGTACTGGACAGACATAGACAAGAAAAGTGGTGATCGGGGAGATGTGTTTTATCAGGCAAGTGTGTAGTCTACTAAACTTACATAGAGAACTAAACTTACTAAACAAACAGATTTAAGTTTATAGCGCTGCGTAGGACACACACTGAGAAAACCTGAGAATAGTATAATTAGAAAACGAAATAGAGGAAGAGATAAAACATAAGAAAAGGGTTAGAAACAAGCTAATAGGAAGAGACATGGATTGAGCAACAAGCGATCGCACAAAGATAGAATGATGCAGAATGAGTCGGTTGAGAGTGTAAGCTCCAACAGGGAATAAAGGGCAGAAGTAGGAGGAGGACATTGAAAATATCTTAGGCATGAGAATGCAGGAAAACTGGCAACAGATTAAGTCTTTTCTTGGGCTGTGATGATTGAAACTATCTTAGGCATGAGAATGCAGAAAACTGGCAACAACTTGAGTCTTTCCTGTGGATGGAATAAATGAAAATATCTTAGGCATGAGAATGCAAGAAAACTGGCAACAACTTGAGTCTTTCCTGTGGATGGAATAAATGAAAATATCTTAGGCATGAGAATGCAGAAAACTGGCAACAACTTGAGTCTTTCCTGTGGATGGAATAAATGAAAATATCTTAAGCATGAGAATGCAGAAAACTGGCAACAACTTGAGTCTTTCCTGTGGATGGAATAAATGAAAATATCTTAAGCATGAGAATGCAGAAAACTGGCAACAACTTGAGTCTTTCCTGTGGATGGAATAAATGAAAATATCTTAGGCATGAGAATGCAAGAAAACTGGTGAAAGATTACGTCTTTCCTGTGGACTGTGGTGAGAACAGTGTTCTGCAAAGTATCTGCACATGATGATGATGACTCATGTATAAGCATGGCACAACTATAATTTACTGGTTCAACCGGCTGTTGTTAACAAAATAGAAACGAGAAAGAGGAATCTGTCAAGGCCAGGAATAATGAATATGCTGTTTGAAAAAGATATAGATTATTATTACATACAGGAGGTCAGCATGGCTGATGGATAAGAGTGCTTGTTATTAAATATCTGCTGTACTGATACCGAGGTAGCGGGTTCAACCCCTACACATAAAATGTTGACTTCTCGTTCTTGACTTGGGGAAGTAAATTACATGTTCCTCAGAAGTCATAGAGGGTTCACCTGATGGCGAGAGACACTTGTAAAAGGGAAAGCTAATGCACATGCAACAGTCTGTTCAGTGCACTAGAAGTAGTAACATTCATATGGACTTCCCCTTAAGAACAAAGCGAAACGAACTCAAAAAAAAAGTTATTACATACACAGTTCTGCCAGTAGCATCAGCTTTCAAGGCGGGATCAAGGCATATCTTTAGATTGTGAACGAGATTGAAATATCATCTATAGCACAAGAGTAAGATTGTGAAGAATATTGAAATATCATCTATAACACAAGTTTAAGATTGTGAACAAGATTAAAATATCATCTGTAACACAAGTTTAAGATTGTGAACACGATTTAAATATCATCTATAACATAAGTTTAAAATTTGGGAACAAGATTGAGATATCATCTATAATACAAGTTTAACATTGTGAAGAATATTGAAATATCATCTATAACACAAGTTTAAGATTGTGAACAAGATTAAAATATCATCTGTAACACAAGTTTAAGATTGTGAACAAGACTGAAATATCATCTATAACACAAGTTTAATTTTGTGAACAAGATTGAAATATCATCTACAACACAAGTTTAAGATTGTGAACCAGATTGATGTATCTATAACATGAGATTAAGATTCTGAATTGATTGAAATATCATCTATAACACAAGTTTGAGATTGTGAACAACATTGAACTATCATCCATAACATATGATTAAGACTGTTTCATTGGATCATTGTGTGTATAACAACAGCCCCTTAACAACCTCCTTAACCTTTTAATCCTAGCCCAACAATGAACTTCATGAATTATGGCATCAGCAAAGTTCATCCATAAGAAAAAAACTGTTTGTTAATGTAATGAAACTGAAATTAACAATTACTGTTTGTTCAGAGAGATTAAACGATTCTATGCCAAACAAAATGTAGATTTGGACTAAACTGAATGTAGATTTGGACCAAACAAAACTGGATTACAGAATTTGGGAAGTAGAGGTGCGTCACAGTAAACGACTTAAAAGTTGTCAATTTGGTAGCAGACATGTTGTATTATAATGAAAAGACAACATTTCAGCTATATATCAGCCCATAGCGGATACGGGAAGTCACTTAATCAGTTAACATAGATGCGTGAGTGTGAACGAAGAGAAAGAAGAATTCTAGCAGTAATAATGTTTCTTAAAGACAAACATATTTCTACAGTTATATTGGTCACTGTTGTGTAAATACACTCATGTACACTGTGTGTGTATGTCATCCTAGTTGTAGAGGGTGAAGGACATATTAGCTGCGAGGCAAATGCAGCTGTACCCGTATGTTGCCAGGGCCCATAAGGGAATGAAAAATAGTAACAGTTTAATCTACTTTTCTTGTTGTAAGAAACAACTAAGGAGAGTTTAAATGGCAGTGGACACCCCATCCCATAGACAGCTGAAAAATCTAACCAGTATGCAAAGTGCTTGGCATGAGTTGGTTGAGGACCTCTACTCTATGGGAAGGTGAAAGAGAGAAGAAAAATAAGAAGAGAAGAAGAAGCTGCTGTGCATCCTCCTAGTTGTTGAGAACAAGCAACACATTAGACGTGAGGCAAACACAGCTCAGAAGACAGTATTCAATGGAAAAAGTTAACAACTCTGCATTTAAACAGAGCCGAGGTGTTCACTTTTCCTCACAGCCGAACATTGCTGTCAAAGGCAAAGGTCACAAACCATCCAATAGATTGTGGAAGTCTAGGGGAAACCACCACATTCCATCCATCCATCATGAGCCATTGCCGATAAGCATGGGCAGTCATGTTTTGCCATCTCACTCAATCACCAGAGCATGGATCAGCTCCATGTTCCTGTCTCGACCATGCCACGTGGTCAAGCCATCCAGGTATTTACTTCTCAGCCTTCCCCTTGGGCTCTTCCCTTCGATCTTGCCAGTTGTCACCAAGTTCTCCAAGTCATTTCATCTCATAACATGCCCAAAAAATTTTGACTGTCTGCGTCTACTGACTAATCAGTTTACGATCTTCATTTGTTTCTTGAAGGACTTGTTCATTGGTTTTTCTGTCTGTCCATGGTATTCTTTGCATTTTCCTCAGAAACCACATTTCCACAGCCATCAGATGTTTTTCAGCTTGACTACTCATTGTCCACGCTTCACATCCATACAAAAGTACAGGTTCTATGTAGCACTTCAACACTCTTTTTCTCGTTTCAATTGATATCTTTTTATTGGTCAGTATGATTTTCATCTTGCAAAAGGCTACCTTCGCAATGGCAATTCTTGTTCTAATCTCTTCAAGGCATCTCCCATCAGATGTTATGACTGTTCAGAGATAACTGTACCACTTGCTTATTCACTTGCTTAAGAATATGCCCATTTAGTCATATATCACATTGTGGTATTTCCTTCTTCCCAGTGACGACCATAATCTGTGCATTCTTACTATTCAATTCTAACCCTAGTTGTTCACTGTGTGCAACAACTGCACCTACTAAATGTTGCAGGTCCTGTTCATTGTCTGCAATCAAGACTGTATCATCTGCATATCTAATGTTATTGATGTATTGTCCCCAAATTTTGATTCCTTCCATATCTTCTATATTTCTGAAAATATTTTCACTGTACAGGGAAAAAAGATCACCACATTATGCTCTCCAAAAATAGGTTTATAGGTGGTCACAGATCTGGAATGAAGGTGTGACATGATGAGGAACTCCATGTATTCATTTTGTTTTCTGAACTTACAAAGACCGGAAAGCCAGGATATGTGACCAGTAATGAGAAGCCAGTAACCATGACTAGTAACTTTCATACACTTTTTGTTTAATTTTAACCCAGGCGATACTTTTTAACTGTTTCCTCTTTTAACAATGCATTACATGAATATGCTTTTGAAAACAAAATTGTGGAAATAGCTAATTTTCAATTGTAACTATAAATGACGACTCAAAGAGACAGACAACTACACCAAAAAACATGAGAAAACCTCACATCCTTATGCAGTTACATTTGCTTGAAGGTCTATAGCAGATACCCTTGTTTAACTCTTTTATTGTGCATAGGTTAGCTTCAAATGCTCATAACCTAAAAATAAAAACATGTATAAGGAAATAAAAGTGTGTATGGAAGAGGTTTTATTTTTCTAGTCTTGCAGGAACAAAGTGGTGTCTTATTGCTTCTTGCTATGTCGTCCTGCAGGTTTATACAAAAAATGCAAGATCTACATGGAGGGATCTGGACATGCTAAGAAGGGCAAACCAAGAAGTGTATAGATATACATATAATAGCTATATGTATAGATATACATATAGCTATGGCAGATCTTTTGATGCCACTGTGGCTATTGTAGTAACATGGAGTGATATGCCAGCTTGGCCTGTGAAAAAAAGAGATAATGAGGTAATAAATGTTTTATATTTTATGCTTCTTTTCTCATTCTTGGCTTTGGGTTGGGATCTGTTGACAGTGAAACTGGGTTGGCATCTGTTGACAGTGAAACTGGGTTGGCATCTGTTGACAGTGAAACTGGGTTGGCATCTGTTGACAGTGAAACTGGGTTGGTGTCTGTTGACATTAAAACTGGGTTGGCATCTGTTGACAGTGAAACTGGGTTGGCATCTGTTGACAGTGAAACTGGGTTGGTGTCTGTTGACATTAAAACTGGGTTGGCATCTGTTGACAGTGAAACTGGGTTGGCATCTGTTGACAGTGAAACTGGGTTGGCATCTGTTGACAGTGAAACTGGGTTGGTGTCTGTTGACATTAAAACTGGGTTGGCATCTGTTGACAGTGAAACTGGGTTGGCATCTGTTGACAGTGAAACTGGGTTGGTGTCTGTTGACAGTGAAACTGGGTTAGCATCTGTTGACAGTGAAACTGGGTTGGCGTCTGTTGACAGTGAAACTGGGTTAGCATCTGTTGACAGTGAAACTGGGTTGGCGTCTGTTGACAGTGAAACTGGGTTGGCATCTGTTGACAGTGAAACTGGGTTGGTGTCTGTTGACATTAAAACTGGGTTGGCATCTGTTGACAGTGAAACTGGGTTGGCATCTGTTGACAGTGAAACTGGGTTGGCATTTGTTGACAGTGAAACTGGGTTGGTGTCTGTTGACATTAAAACTGGGTTGGCATCTGTTGACAGTGAAACTGGGTTGGCATCTGTTGACAGTGAAACTGGGTTGGTGTCTGTTGACAGTGAAACTGGGTTAGCATCTGTTGACAGTGAAACTGGGTTGGCGTCTGTTGACAGTGAAACTGGGTTAGCATCTGTTGACAGTGAAACTGGGTTGGCGTCTGTTGACAGTGAAACTGGGTTGGCATCTGTTGACAGTGAAACTGGGTTGGCATCTGTTGACAGTGAAACTGGGTTGGCATCTGTTGACAGTGAAACTGGGTTGGTGTCTGTTGACATTAAAACTGGGTTGGCATCTGTTGACAGTGAAACTGGGTTGGCATCTGTTGACAGTGAAACTGGGTTAGCATCTGTTGACAGTGAAACTGGGTTAGCATCTGTTGACAGTGAAACTGGGTTAGCATCTGTTGACAGTGAAACTGGGTTAGCATCTGTTGACAGTGAAACTGGGTTGGCGTCTGTTGACAGTGAAACTGGGTTGGCATCTGTTGACAGTGAAACTGGGTTGGTGTCTGTTGACATTAAAACTGGGTTGGCATCTGTTGACAGTGAAACTGGGTTGGCATCTGTTGACAGTGAAACTGGGTTTTTGTCTGTTGACAGTAAAACTGGGTTGGGGTCTGTTGACAATGAAACTGGGTTGGGATCTGTTGACATTAAAACTGGGTTGGCTCCATTGACAACATAGACCTAATCCCAGCCAATCCATACGTGCTGTACTGAATCATAAACTAATTACGTCGTAATATGCTCTTGCGGATGTGAAGTTCTAGTTCCAGTCTTCAACACTGCAGGTTTCTGAGTTTCTGAGAGGGGAAGTAGAGCTAAGTTGAGCTAAGAACCCACATCACTACACTCAGGACATTCCCACACATGCTCCATCCACTTGTTCAACAGCCAGTGAAGAGGCACAACAAACAAATAAGCTGTTGTGTACTTTTTAGATGAAGATTATTCTCTACAATATATCTTTGTAAATCAAGGTGAGAAATAATTCTTAATTTCTATACGAAGCCAATCCTGATGTAGAGAAGTAAACCATGAGCAATTAACAGACTAGGGAAATTATGTGGGAGCTGGTGAGATGTGGTATTTTAGAAGAATAATGGGAACACCGTGGATGGATAATAAGTGCAGTGATGATGTCTTGAAAGAAGTTAACTCAAATAAAAAACAGGTTATTTGCATCAAAAGAAAACAGTCCATATTCTTTGGACATGTCATTAGAAGAGGAATGCTGCGGTATATCGTGACAGCAGGAAAGTTAGAGAGGAGGCTGGCATGGGGAGACAGAGAGAACAGATTCTGGACAGTTTGACATGGAAGAGCATCAGTATCAGAAATGATTGGCAGTACATTCCAAACATCAGATTTTATTTTATTTAGTTCCTAAATAATTGTTTTTCTCTCCTCAAAGAACCAAGATACATTGATTGGAACATTCTTCATTTTGTGAATTGTTGCTTTTGCTTGAACCAATCTAAACTGAACCCTTTTTAATTCATCTTCCACCTGATTGATATAGGTTCCCAAATATTACAATACATTGTTTTGTTTTATAGTAGTTCCATTTACTTGGATGTTGCATTTGGGAAGAAATTTTTTCTTTGTAATTACCATTACTTCTGTTTTTCTGTTATTCAGACTAAGACCTTTTTTTGACTTTCCGTTGTAATTATATTTATTATTTTATATTTGTTAACATACGTTATTATCCCAACAGCGAGTAACATTTCAGTGTGTAATTGTTTCGGACGGAGAAACATCCTACGTGATCTACTTGTATGCTAATGGAGCTATGGGATTCAATCCTTTTGTCTCGCGGGCAGTTCAGGTTTGTTTTAAGAATATCAACCTTGACAGCAGCAGGAACAACTTCTACAAATTTGACAGAGTTATTGGCAACACAGGTGATCACTGCATTTATTTAGTTTCTGTTTAATATTTACCTCCAAAAACTTCATTTTCACACATGAAATGTTATCACAAACGAATTCACTACACTTTGAGCAATGCCATGCAAGCTCAGCCTTCTGATGCTGCAACAACCCAAGGACTTATCACATGGCCAGGCACAAAGCATCATTTTCTGCAGCTAAGTATGAGTCTCATTGCTTCATTTTGCACCCTCTTCAATGTCTCCAGCTGAGTCTCGCTGACAGAAAGAGGCTCATACTGTAGGCTATGATGCTTAGCACAAGTCCTTGGTAGAGGAGGATGCTTTGTCAGAATCTTATTTACAGGCAGCATAAATCAACCACCAGATGCAAAGGAGAACTTAGTGAACTCAGAGCAATAAAAGAGGCATTACCCCTCTGTCGTGTCTCCACCTTACGGTGGTAGAGGGGTTTGTGTGTTCCAATGACCCCAAGAGCTATACGGATGGCAGCACAGCTACCTGTAAGGTCTTCTATGTTGGATAGGTCAAGGGAGAGGAATCAGATGAAGACAGACACAAAGCTGCTGCCTTTTATGTAGACTTGGGATCGCTATAGGGATAGAAAACCCAAAAAAGCCAAAGCCACAGGCTTGACAAAACAGAGCAATGCAGTTCACTTTATGATGTCAAAAGAAGCATTACAAAAATGTGCCTTATCTGATATTTCAACATTTTCAGTGAGGCAATGGTCAAAAATATCAAACATTTTGAGGGAGTTAAAATTGAAAGTCATAATATTAATTACTCTGAATTATGTCAAAGAAACCTCGGGAAAAACAGCAGTTTTTGCTCAAGATGTGAATAAGGTTTTTCATGCAGGCATTGAGGCATGTGCTGTGCAATCAATCTTGAGGACAAGTACAAACAAAAGCTATTTGAGTTTTTAATGAGGCAGCTTCTTGAGCTAAAGAATACTCCATTGCTCCTCAACTGGGTTGCTTAGGCCCTTTTCAACAAAAGATAAATGTTTAAATGTGAATGCTGGACATCAGAACCAACAACAATACACCTGGTCTACCACAGGGTTCACCTTTACCACCTGTGCTGTTCAAAGTTAACACAGCAAGAATCATGGATGAACAGATTACTGGACAAGGAAGAACAAAATCCTGTGCTGAATTAGTGTTGGAGTATCATCAGGCAAAAGACCAACAGCAAGTTGTTGAAGAACTTCAGAGTTAGTTCGATCACATAAACAGATGGTGCAGGGAAACTGGAGCACTGGTCAATCCATCGAAGGCGGCCGCGACGTGATTCTCATTAAGTAGCTGAATTGTTGACTGATTAAGTGTCATGGGATGATTAATTGTATTAAGTGACTTCCTGTATCTGCCATGGGCTTATATACAGTAGTTTTCCGTATGCAACCCTCTTTAATTTGATATTTAATACAAATTATCTGCTACCATATTAACAACTTTTAAGTTATAACTGTGACACACCCCTACTTCCAACTTTCCGCCATCCATTTTTGTTTGGTCTAAACCTACTTTTTGTTTGGCAGTGAATCAATTAAGACTCCAATGCCAACTATACAAATTTGCTCAGATGTAGTGCAGAGAACTCATGTAATGAAATACTCAGGGATGAGGTGTAACTGAAGTCGTGCCTTTACCAAACACAGATCACGTGATTGTGCAAGCTTGAAAGAGTTTGACTGCAGTGAAAATTATGGCTGCTGCAAACTGTGAGCGGCTCCACCTCTGTCTTTATATCAGGGTGTTGTCCTTTCCACAGTTGAGTATGCTCTGGCCATCCTGACTCTCAACCATATGCAGGTGGAGAGACTAGAAAGGCTGCAGAATGAGGCCATGCACATCATACTTGAGTGCACAAAAGATATGACGTGTAAGGAAATGCACTACCTTGGTTTTCCAATCGTGGAGAACAGAACAAGGATGTACTGTGCATGTGTATACCTTTGAGTGAACACTGACAGGAACATCCACTGCACAATGCGATTCGAAGAAAAGGGGCTGCACATTAACAAAGAAGAAAATCTTGGCTGTGCCATGCTGCATTCATTAGAGGATATAGAACCTGGTGAATTAGAGAACTGGCAAGGTGTGAATATGATATGACATGTTTTAAATATTTCTATGGTTGTGACATGCTTGTTGTAGTATAATAATTATCATCATGTGCCTGCATTCATCCATCTCCACAGATCTCGATCCTTTGCATTCTGGATCAATTAATTTGATGATATTCCTCCATGCCACATTCATCTCCGACCCTCCAGCATCATTTGATGATATTACTCCATGCCATCTCATTTCCAGTCACCCACCAACATTTGATGATATTCCTTTATGCCACCATAATTGCAAGCCATCCAGCATCATTTAATGATATTTCTCCATGCCACATTCATCTCCGGCCGTCCAGCATAATTTGATGATATTTCTCTACACCACCATCATCCCCAGCCATCCAGCATCATGTGATATATTCCTCCATGCCACATTCATCTCCATCCATCCAGCATCATGTGATATATTCCTCCATGCCACATTCATCTCCATCCATCCAGCATCATGTGATATATTCCTCCATGCCACATTCATCTCCATCCATCCAGCATCATTTAATGATATTGCTCCATGCCACATTCATCTCTGACCCTCCAGCATCATTTAATGATATTGCTCCATGCCACATTCATCTCCGGCCGTCCAGCATCATTTGATGATATTTCTCTACGCCACCATCATCCCCAGCCATCCAGCATCATGTGATATATTCCTATATGCCACATTCATCTCCGGCCGTCCAGCATCATTTGATATATTCCTATATGCCACATTCATCTCCGGCCATCCAGCATTATTTCTCTTGGTTTCCTTCTGCCTCTTCCACCACTGATCTTGCTGGTCACCATGATGTTTTCTATTGCCTCTCTTCTCATAATGTGAACAAAATACATTGTTTGTCTCTTTCTTATTGTCGTACATAATGTTCTACTTTCATAACCTCTTCCAGATGTTAGTTGTTAATTACCCTGACAGTCCAAGGTATTCAAAACATTCACTTTGGAAGTCACATCTCTGTTGCTTCACATAAATAAATCAATTCCAAGATTTACTGCCATACAGCAGAACATATTTTATATAACATTTCAGTACTCTGTTTCTAAAATTTAATAAAAGTGACTTATTACATAAGACAATTTTCATTTTCTGAAACACCGTTTTTTTCTTAGCTTCTTCTGTTCTTAATCTCAGTCACATATCTTCCATCTGATGTTATATTGCATCTAGTTGTTTGAATGCATTTATTGGTTAAGCATTTTCCTTTCTATTGTAATACCCAATTTAATATAATACTATGTGTATAATCACAGGTTCTCTGGGTCACTGGTTTTATAACCATCAAAGGCCTTTAAATCAGAATAACTATCATCTAAAATTGTTTAAAATGATAATATGATGTAAATCAACGAGGTCGATAACCAGTGGCGTTGTCATTTCTAAAATCAGAAAATTAACCATAGTTTAACATTAAAAATAATCTGAGAAACTACATGCATCTTGTTCACCATTTTGGAAAGATAGATTTTTTTCCAGTGTCAGTTTTCATTTACCAGGCACTAAAACTGCGAAAGATACAAGAAATTACACAAATAACGCAATGTCAGCACTGATCCGATTCTTAGCTTCTTCTGTTCTTAATCTCAGTCACATCTTCCATCTGATGTTATATTGCATCTAGTTGTTTGAATGCATTTATTGGTTAAGCATTTTCCTTTCTATTGTAATACCCAATTTAATATAATACTATGTGTATAATCACAGGTTCTCTGGGTCACTGGTTTTATAACCTGGGATATATTCCAAATTACGCGGCCAAGTGTTACCAGTGGTATCAGCGTAATATACCACTACTCAATGGTAAGGGTTACTCTACACAAGTCTCCTAAACTCTGTATAGGTTGAGATTTATAATATTTATAAGCTGATAAAGCTTAGATTACACAGTCTCGTAGACTGTATGAAAGTTGAGCTTTATAATATATTATGAAAGTGGGTAAAGCTTAGACCATACAGTGTCATAGTCACTATGAAAGTTTATCTTTATAATATTTATAACAGTGGGTAAAGCTTAGGCTACACAGTCTCGTAGACTGTATGAAAGTTGAACTTTATAATAATAATATTGACTGGTAGTAGTGTTGACAAAAATGAAGCGAATTTAGATACAGTTGTGCGAAAATTACACGAGACTGTTTTGAACAACTGCACCCTGGGGTAGTAAAGGAAAAGCCAATTATTTAATGAATTAATACAATTGAGGGAAGGGGGCCCAGAGAACTGTATACTTCTTTGCTGATTTCATTGTAGTGGATTGAGCACTAATCATCCTCAAGTAAGGTCAAACTAACTAATGGTATTGATATGCATGTTACAATTCCCTTGACTTTTGAACATTGAATAAAGTATGCTGAATAGGCTGCTGCTCCAGCTGATGTTCACAATTATTATTATTTTTGCTGTCATGTGCATTGAACTCAAGCATAGTTCATGCACGTGCTACTACTTCTAGAGTACTGGACTTGCTTTTACTTGTGGATTAGCTTTCCCTATTACCAGTGTCCCACGCCATCAGGCGAACCCACTTCTGAGGCACTTGTAATTTATGTCCCCAAGTCAAGGGCAAGAAGTCGTCATTTTAATCCAGCTGACTGGTGTAAGGCTTGAACCCGCTACCTCGGAATCACACCGAAAGTTTAAGAACGAGTGCTGTTATCCATTTGGCCATGCGGAAATCCGTTCAACGTGATGAAACTTATACTCACATAGAAAGCCTATTCTATGTATGGTTCTGAAAGCACACACATTGGATCCTTGCTGTTACAACAGAGACTGGATACTGTTTACAACCACCTGATGGTCCCACCCTGGGACCAGGCTAATATACTGAATGCTCTACGAGAAGTAAGACTTTTGCGATAACCAAGTGATGACTGTGAATCTACAACCATGGTCAGACTGCAAGAACAGCAAGTTAAAAGAGGTGTGGCCAAACAAGAACGCTATGCAGGAAGCCAAAGAAAATTAATAAACCATCACAGAACTGGTGTCATTAGCTGCTATACGCCTCAGGATTTACTGATGAGGGGATCCGAGCACTTATGGATTGAATAGTTCGATGTGCAATGAGGATGATGATCTGTTGACTAACTAACTAACTGATGTGATCCATGGGAAGAGACTGGAGTACTTATTGAATTGCCCATATGTACAACACATATGAAACATGGACAATATGCAGACAAGTTAATAAGCATAATGGCAGTGAAAATGGGGTTTCTGAGGAAAATGCAAGAAATATAAGGGACATTCAGAAAAAAAATTAATGAGACAGTCCTTCGAGAATCAAATAAAAACCGTACATTAGTTAGAAAAGTTACCTGTGCCAAGATAGTTGTACAAATGAATTGTTTCATAATCTGGTCATTAAAGTACATTAACAATGTATATTTATGATTGCTCTGTTTAATAAGAAGTTAATAATGATGAGCAAATAATTATTCTTTCCAGCAATTTATTTTTGGAATGAGATTGTTCCTGCTTGTCCTTGTAATGAGTTCTCAGCCATCATCAGTTTCCAGTGGATTTCGTCATATCGGGAGCCTAACTGCTACGATTCATTTCCTCAGTTTGGTCAGATAGGAAGAGTAAGTTGGGATATGGTAAACTGTATTTGTATTTATCATATGTAGAAATGGTGGCACAGTGGCTAGCACGCTTGCATGCCGTCTGGTGGACATGTGTTCAAGTCCCCATTCAGATAGATTATTTAAGGTCAACCAGGGCTGCCATGCGTTGATGAACAATCTAGTAACACCTGCTCGTAAAATGTGACAAAAGGCATGTTAAGTTGCTTTAAAAAAAAACAATCACTTGCACATGTCTTACAAGACCCCGCAGCCAGGAGAATTGTAAAATAATAGACCACATAAATAATATATCAAATTTATGAATGAATGGGATGTTTTATTATATATTATAGTAGGAAAATTAATAAAGTCAGGTCTTGGTCAGATATGACTGAGCTACCGTATAACAGTAGATGGCTCTACCTGCTCTCTGTTAGCTCTGAATGTGGGTGGCGCTCACCAAATTGGAGCGGATGGAGGAGTGCAGTTGGGAGGGTTCAAACCTTAGCCTAGTGTGAGGAAATGCAACCTAAAGACTAAATGTCATGGCAGGGCAGACCAGACCCAAAGCCTTGGTCGGCAACTGGTCTAAGATGGAAGCTCCGACAGGCGGACAGTTAGAGTATTGCTGTGCTGATCCGGCAGCTTCTGCAGCTTGTCTTGTTCCATATGTATTGGTGTTACCTTTCCTCCAGAGTAAACTAGACAGGTCAAGAGAGGGATCATGCTGCATGGGCAACACATGGTCTCTAAATTCAGCCCAGGATGTCTGCCATGGCGAGGTATAACTCCATTTTACAAATTATTATCTGTCAAGACAAGGTGCCAGTCAGAAAAATGAATAAGACATGATAAAAGGACTAAGATAATGAATAATAAATATGTTGAATCACACCTCACATTTCTGGGTAGCCATTTAAGGCTGGGTCCACCTTGTAGCCCAGGTCAGTTTTAACCATCAACCCTGATGCAGATTTGAACCCATGGCCAGTTGACTGGCAGGCAAGTCATTACACTACCATGGCTCAATATTTAAAAAAAGTTGTTGCATATCCTTTTTTTTTTAGAAATCACATTAGAACAGTTAGCATCTTCACAGCAAAGATCAACTGCAGGATTTTCAGCATTCTCTGCATCGCTCCATGATGATACAGGCTAACATCCTCTTTCCATTCTATCATTTGATGTTATTATCACCTCTTGCTTCTCTAACAAGTCTGTATTTCCCTTTTCTATCCTCCATGACCTTCACCCTGTTGTTTTTCCAAGAAAATAGACTGTTAATGAAGACAAAAGCATAACAAAACTAACCATCTGGAGTGGAGATCTGCAAAGATCCATTCATCCTCTTGATGTACATGTTACCTACACTCTCAGAAAAATTGGATATGTCCCGGAAGTAGCAGTTAACCCCAGTATTTTTTGACTGTTCGTGATTCCTGGGCAAGTTTACATTCAGTAGTTTGTAATTTCTTTTTGAACGACCGGCACCCATACCATTTAATAAAATACCAATGTGAGGTGGTCTGCTGCCAACAGCTGTGTTTTGAATGCGGGTTTTCGAGGTTACGAACTTCGTCCATAACCCCTTCGCCACGGATCAGGCTCCTTATAGTAGTAACTAATTAACTCTATTGTTAGTCTGACAGAAGTGTCCTTACAACATGATTTGATGGTAGTGACACACACCATTAGTAGGCTAGGTAAAGAGATGGAAAACACGGATTTTGGACTGTCTCAAAGTTTGCAACATCTCCTCCTTCTGAAGGTACTTCCTCTCTCTCTCATTACCTACCACTCTTTCTTTAAAACTATAATTCTCCAGTCTCCACCTTCAGATTCCACTAGGAGATTGTCAGTTTAATTCATGAAATCTGTTGCACTTTTGATAATACCAATGTGTGTATGCCATAATCCATGCATACAGTAAATATTCTCTTGTGGCTTGGTTTCCTCATGTTGTAAGGTTGCAGTGGTAGCACAGTCTGCACATGGTTTGATGCCAATGAATGTTTCACATAAACAACTTGTACATAGAGCCTCCTTTTATTCATTGTTATTTGCAAAGACTATCCAATTTACTAACCAGCTGTTGTGACAAAACAAATGACATGAAATTACTGTTCTCCAATGGATTTGAACAAAAAGCTTTTCTGGTAACAGAAACCTGCACAGCACTCATAAGGGGGTCTGTGTGGTGAAATGTTTAAGCTGTCTACCTCGTGATTACAAGGTCATGGGTTTGTTTTCGGACTCATTCAATCGGTTTTCAAGTGCAGTTTTTTCCGCAGACCTATAGGGGTTGCTGTGGTGACTACAGAGTTCATGATCTGTGCAGGCAGGTATCTGCTCTACAGAGAGAGACTGAGCTAGATGGGACGAAGCTTGGTGCAATGAAGTTGATGCTCTTGCCTTTTAACATCTTTTTACATTCATATACATATGCAAATATTTCTTAACATTGCGTTTTCTCCTAGTTAAAAATTCCTACCACCTTCCCATCTGAACTTTTCTGTCTCTCCCAAGAGGTGGTACCATCCAACTTTGAGAACCACTGGTGTGAAGGTAGCACCTGAAATGCCCAGATTTTTGCTTATGTGAAGTCTAAACATTCCATCATTATACATGTTTATTGAACTGATTCACAGCGATGTTGCTACAGATTTGACAGCTTTAGCAGATTTGGCAGCTTTGAAAACCGAATGCCCCGGTCTGGAAACCTACAGATGTATACTCCATACTACTACTGGTCCATGGCAAATCACGAAGTGGAAGATGCCAAACCAAAACAGTGGTGCTGTCGTCTGTCGAATCTCTGTCACTTATATTATATTGCCAGGCCTGTTCGAAGTTGTCAGCCAAGATGGACATGGCGAGGTAAATAATGAATGTATGGTTGTGATAATTTTGTCAAACCTTGTGAAGAGATCACTCAGGCCTACAATATATGCTGGTCCTAGAACATCACATACTCACAGCAAATTCCTGCCACTGGACTTCTCTTTTTCCCCCTTAGACCATAAAATAATTTGGTATTATGTAGCATGAGAGAAGCAACAGCTGCAGTAGAATATAACAATAGGAAATAAGAACGGTTAGTTATGTTAACTTCTGCGAAAAGGTGAGATATACTAAACACAGACATAGTTTACATGCCTTACAATGAACTGCACAATGGTGAACATAAATCACAAGTGGAAAATCCAAAAAGAATCCGAAACAATCCTTATTAAAACATCTGTAATAATAAAATGAAAATAAGTATACTATGGCACAATAAACAGCATTTTGATTATACAAATCATCATCAAGGACAGAACGTGACAAACAGATCTAAAGAAAAACCTGAAATTATAAAATGTAATAATATTGAGATATGATAAAATTAAAACATAACTCCTTCGTTGCCAGGAAGACGGCTCACAAGTTGAGTTCAGTTTAGTTGTGAAAGGTGCCTCTCCTTCTTTTTCAAGGGGCTGAGTGGTCTCAAGGTATAGTGTCCGCCTCGAGTGCTGGAGGTCCCGAGTTTTAGCCCCGGTGAGGGCTGGGATTTTCTAGTAATGAAATGTCCCCTGGTCTCTGGGTAGTGAGATCGGACGCCAGTTTGTATGTATTGTTGTGCACGTAAAATATCCTTTGGCAATTGGAAACTTTAAAAAAAATAGTACCCTAACGGCTTTGCCTGAGAAAATTTTTGAGTTAAAAATCTACCCAAAGTATTTCAGGATTCTCGCTGGTGCTATGGAGTTTGTGCACTGAGCTGAGATTCCCCGGACTTAGGTATGAGTTAGGAGTAGAATGGAGCACTTATTGGTTACACCCGCGTGCTTTGATGTTGATCCGTCGATTAAACTAAACTAAAACTTCTTCAATTTTTATTATTATAAACTTCTGAGGGGATTTTTTTTCTTATTCTTTTTGGATTTCCCCTTGTGATTTATGTTCACCATTGTGGAGTTCGTTGTAAGGCATGTACACTGTGTCTGTGTTTCGTATATCTCACCTTTTCACAGGAGTTACACATACCTAACTGTTCTTATTTCCATGCATTACCAGTCCAACATGAAGAAAATGTGTAAACAAACTGTAGCCACAAGCATAAATTCTTCAAAGGCCTTAACAGCTCAGTCGCCTATCCTCCATGTTGGACTGGAACATAGAACATCACCAAGCAAAGGCAGCATTTCACAAGATGAAAAATTTTCTCTGTAATTTATCTTTGTCAATTGAAATGATGATTAGATTTCTTAAGATCTGTATTGAGCCAATTTTAATGTACAAAAGCAAATCATGGACAGTTAGCAGATAATGGAAGAATTATGTGGAAGTTGTAGAGAAGTGGTTTTATAGAGGAATGATGAGACAACCGTGGATGGATAGAAAGAGTAATGGGAATGTCTTGAAGGAAGTTAACCCTTTACAGGGCAGACGCTTGTCCGTTTTGTAGCCCTGAACGGGGAAGATTTTTTCAGGTTCTGTAAAAATTTCGGGTCGCGTTAGTAAAAACATCACAAATAAGGTGTTAGTCAACCGATTTTAGTTAAATAAACAACACAATGAAGGGAAAAGCATGCAGAATATGTTACTCCCGTGATTGTTGCCGGTAATCCATATATGAACACAAATATTTACGAAATACGGCATGTTGTTTGTGATTTTCCGTCATCTATACGGCAATTTACAAACACATTTTCAGAATCATAATCACTTTCTTTAAAGTCCGACTCATGACTGCTAATGCAAAGTAACGCTTTGCACTGATATCTAGCTCCGATTAATAATCAACTTTGTGCCCTTTAATGTCATTTAAATTGAACAGAGCGAAATCTCGGCTATCACTTGAAGAATCGCCGAAATCCATTTTGAAAAACAGCGTAAAACTCCCAAAAACTATCAAAACAAGTCCGTAAAAGTCTGTTCAAAGTCATTGTAGCGCGTTTACAAATGGCGGCCACGTTGTCAAGCTATGGGCGAAAGTGAAAGTAGCCGACGGAAGTGTCGGAAAGCCGAGAGATCGCGTTTTTACAATGCATAATAGTATCGGCCGGAATCGGACGCTACGCTCGTATTTAGAGACCGGCCGGTAACGGACGCTACGCCTTGTAAAGGGTTAACTCACAAAGAGAACTGGTCACTCACATCAGAAGAGGCCAGTCCATATTGTTTCGGCATGACATGAGAAGGGTAAAAGCTGGAGTATGGAAGAACTGGAGGGGAGGAGACCAAGAGAGAAGGCGTTGGACAGTTTAAAATAATGGTCCTGGAGGAACATCAGTATCAGATATGTGTGACAGTACATTAGACAGAAGGCTGCGGACAGACATGTTCACCAATGCCACATGGCATGGACTATAAGTAGAAGGAGGTATTAATTTCTGTCATTGTTATTATGTCATGTCAGGTGATACAGGCTTTCATGAAGTGTTTTGAACAGGTCAATCCATCATAAACCTAGGTTGTGATTGCCAATACACTTCTTTTTGGAAAATAATGTGGCTGTTTTCCTTTACCTTCCACGGTTTTTATTATACATTTATACATGTCATGTGTTTCTCTTCGACAGGCTTCTTCTATGGTGACCCACATTTCTCCACACTAGACAAACAGAAAATCATTTTCAATGGATTGGGTGAATATCGACTTCTCGAAATTAATACAACAGTCAATGCTACAGTTAATAACAACACCCATATTGATTTCAAACTGCAGGTAATATTGTCTTTGTTATTGGTCATTTGTATATGTTGAAATTTTGTTGGATTAGTAGGAAGCAAAAATGTAGGTTTTCCTTGTATATGCACTTATACACATCCACATATAAACATATAGACATTAGTACATCCATTGCGAAGTAACTAAGCTGTCTGCATTATGCTCTGACAGTCATGTGTTTGTTTCACGGACTGCGTCGTTCAGAGCATGAGTGCAAGACTCCTGGGGGATTATTTCTGAAGCTGCAGAAGTCATGTTTTGTGCAATGCTCTCGGCCAACAGCTTATCATTCTGCGAATGGAGACGGAGCCAAATGGGTCAAACCTGGTACAGTGAAGTCAGCCTTCTTGACTTTGGTACTTTAGTACACATATACATACATGGACACACACACACATACATAACATATAAATATACACATAAGTACATCCTTATTTATACACACATAAACACACACATATATTATATATCATCATCATCATCATCAAGTGCCCTGGCAGCTAACATAGGCATTCGTGTCTCTCAACATATCTCAGTCTTTGGTGTTATGGATCAAATCTGCTGCGGATATTCCTCCATGCCACTGTCTCAGTCCATTCAGCATAATTTCTCTTGGTCGTCCTCTGCCTCTCTTCCCCTCGATCATTCCAGTTGTCACGATGTTCTCCAATGCCTCTCTTCTCATCACATGACCAAAGAAAACTGTTTGTCTCTTTCTTATTGTCGTATGTAATGTTCTCTTCTAGGCAATCGTCGTTTGTTACTCTGGCAGTCCAAGGAATTTGCAACATTCGTCTTAGGAACCACATCTTTGTTGTTTCCAAGTCCTTCCTAATTTGTTCATTTACATTCCATAATTCACTGCCATACAGCAAAACAGGTCCTGTATAGCACTTCAGCACTCTCTTTCTTACATTCAGTGATAGTGACTTATTGCATAAGATACTTTTCATACATATACACAATCACACATGTCCGACATATATATCCACACTTATATATCTGGTGACATGTCTTGACTCCAGATCAGAAGGTTGCGTGTTCAAATCACGTCAGGGTCAGTTTATTAAGGGAGTCTCCATGGCGAAGTGGTGAAGCCGTATGTCTCGAGCTCCGAGGGTTGTGGGTTCAATTTCGGGCCTCGTCCTTCGGTTCACGAGTGCATTTTTTTAGACTCCTGAGGGTCGTCACTGGAGCTACGGAGTTTGTGCCTTGTGCAGCGCTTTCCGCGCTGCGGAAAGAGACTGAGCCATATGGGATAAAACTCAGTGCAATGAAGTCTACCCTGTCAACTTTAAAGCGACTTTTTTAACATATATATCCACAAGCATATATACACATGAGTATATGTATGTGCGTGTGAACACACACAATGTTCGCTTGCCAACCCAATGGTTGTGTGCTCAAATCCCCTACAAGATGGGGATTTCTTCTTCTTCTTCGTTCATCCGGATTTTTTTTTTTTTTGGACGTGACTGCGTTGTGCCTGTTTACAGCAGAGCTGCGTTCTTGCGCCGTTAGGCCGACACATCCGACTTCTGCGGGCATATGTTGACCGGGTTAACCTTCCCGGAGATGGGGATTATATTTCATTGACCTTGACTTCCAGGTCAACCCAGCCCAAAGATGGCACCAAAGATGTTATGGATTGCAAAGGTGGCCAGTGTGATATTGGCCTCATTACCCATAGAGTGCTGACTAGTTTAACTGATTCACTGCCAAACAAAACCCAGGTTTGGACTTAACAGATATTGATGGTAGAAAAAGGGAAGTAGGGGTGTAACAATGTAAAAATAGAGGTTAGAAATATCATACTAATAATGTTAGATTTTGTAAAAAAAAAAAAAAAAAAAATTTGAAAACAGGGGTGACAATTATTAAAAATTTACAATTACCAAGGAAATACTTTTCCGTCTTCAATCATAATCCAATTAAATTTACTGAATACTGCTAAATACACCACTTTTCTTCACCAATATCGCAAGAACTGCTCCTTAACACCATCAAAACACAATTATAACGTCATATTTTGAAGCACATAATTTAATACATAATGGAAAAATTCAGGAAAATACGAGGCAGGTTTTGTACTCATTAGAATGAGAACCAATGTATACACTATTTTCTATAATAATTATTTTTTTTTAATTTAAGTATTTAAATACTCCTCAGCTTATTTGTGATAGGCAAAGAAAACTTAGGGGCACAAGTGTGGTCCATTAGAGCAAGCATAATTCGACATGTGCCAGCTATTATATGATCTTCATATCACAATGATGATGAACTTTCACCTGTTAAATAATTTAACTGAATAACCAAATTACTGCACATGCTACCAGTTTTAGAATCTTTCAAAGGCCTTTAAATCAGAATAACTATCATCTAAAATTGTTTAAAACAATAATATGATGTAAATCAACAAGGCCGATAACCAGTGGCGTTGTCATTTCTAAAATCAGAAAATTAACCATAGTTTAACAATAAAAATAATCTGAGAAACTATACGCGTCTTTTTCCAGTGTAAATTTTCATTTACCAGGCACTAAAATTGTGGAAGATACAGGAAAAGATACAAATAATGCACTTTCAGCATTGAGCCGATTAATCGGCTCATGGCAGGCTAGTGTAGTTCAATTCAGCCAAAAAAGTGGCGCACGGCAGTGAATCAGTTAAGAAAATATGGGGCTAGTAATATATACCCAACATGTATACCAGGAAATGATTTGGAAAATAAAGACGGTCAACAAAATACTAACCACATCACCCAGTCAGTGCAGTTGATCTATACAAATACAAGTCTAGCACCGTATGCTGGCTCCGTGGTGAAGGAGTTATGGATGTAGTTCGTAATCCAACATACCATGTTCGAAACACAGCTGCGAATGATTTGGTAGCAGGCCATCTTGCATTGGTTTTTTTATAAAATGATATGAGTGTCAGTCGTTCATAAAGCAATGGCAAACTACTGAACGTAAACTTGCCAAGAGATCACAAACAGCCAAAAAATGCTGGGGTTGACTGTGATGTCATGTAAAGGATATGCAACTAACTTTTAAACACCATATGTTCAATGCAACTTAAGGTGTTAGAATAGGTCCTTTACTTAAATTACTTTACATTATGGATTCTCATCAATGCACCTTAAGGCGTTAGAACAAGTCCTTTACTTAAATTACTTTACTTTATGGATTCTCATCATTGCACCTCAAGGTGTTAGAAAAGGTCCTTTACTTAAATTACTTTACATTATGGATTCTCATAATTACACTCCAGTTTGTTAATCTTGATAACAATTATAATTATTGTTTGGTTTGGTTGTTGTTGTTTTTTATTCAAGGGGCGAACATGCCGCGCCAAAACAGATGATGGAAAGCTTTCAAATGCAACAGTATTTTGTGCTCTGGCCTTACTGAACACAAACAAAACATCAGCACAAGTTTCAATTCACCCAACTGAAAACTGTAAGTAATAAATGGAAGCTGTTGTTTGCAAGTAACAGTATACATCCTGTGGTGTCAGCCATAACTTCTCAAATGGTTATTATCAAGTAACAATATATCCTGTGATGCCAGGGATACCTTGGGAAATTGTTATTTGCAAGTAACAATATATTCTGCAATGTCAGTGATAACTTGTCCATGGTTATTTGCGAGTAATAATATGTCCTGTGATGTTAGTGATAACTTGTCAATGGTTATTTGCATGTAACAATATATTTCCTGTGATGATAGTGATAACTTGTCAATGGTTATTTGCATGTTACAATATATTTCCTGTGATTTCAGTGATAATTTAGGAAGTGGTTATTTGCAAGTAACAACATACATCCTGTGGTGTCAGTGATAACTTGGGAAGTGGTTATTTGCAAGTAACAACATATACCCTGTGATGTCAGTGATAACTTGGGAAGCATTTATTTCTACCTCTTCTACATCTTGTTCTTCTTCCTCTTCTTCTCCTCCTCCTATTCGTATTCTTCATCTTCATCTTTTTCTCCTCTTATTTTTCTTCTTTCTCCTCTTCCTCCTCCTGTTCTTCACCTTCTTCATGTTTTTTCTTCTCCCCCTCCTCTCCTCTTCTTCTTCCTTTCTCCTCTTTCTCTTCTTCATTTCTCTTCTTTCTCTTCCTCCTTTCTCCTTTTACTTCTCCTCCTCATCTTCCTCTTCTTCTTCTTCCTCCTCCTCCTGCTTTCTTCATCATCTTCTTCTTCCTCCTCCTCCTTTCCTTCTTCTTCCCACTGACCCTGTTGTGCTTCTCAGCATCAGGTTAGAAAGAGTATTCTTGATAAGACTCCCTATATGAAATGCTTACAAAGGTGCTTGTTGTCTCTACTATTCTGCACACCCCTCTCTTGTAGAGTCTGCCATTTCTCTGTCTCCACTCTCTCTGAATGTCAATGCTTTTGGTGGCATGCTGCTTGGATGCATTCTTACTGCATGACCAAACCACCTGATTCCTATCTCTCAATAACACCAGTACCCACCTAATGCCAGACACATACACCTGACACTGTACCTATTTGCTTCCTGATATCATAACATCTGATCCAATCTCTTCTGCTCAAATTTGTTATTTTTTATATTCAATTAACATATTATATTTTACACATACAGATATGATCATATTCATCAACAAGCAAGATTTCACTGTACGTTTCCGGAACATGTCCAATTTTTCTGAGAGTGTAGGTAACATGTACATCAAGAGGATGAATGAATCTTTGCTGATCTCCACTCCAGATGGTTAGTTTTTTATGCTTTTGTCTTCATTAACAGTCTATTTTCTTGGAAAAACAACAGGGTGAAGGTCATGGAGGATAGAAAAGTGAAATACTTGTTAGAGAAGCAAGAGGTGACAATAACATCAAATAATGGAGGATGTTAGCCTGTATCATCATGGAGAAATGCAGAGATTGCTGAATATCTTGCAATTGATCTTTGCTGTGAAGATGCTAACTGTTCTAATGTGATTTCTAAGAAAAATAAGAGAAAAACTGGATTCTTGGTCACAATTTAATCTTGGTTGTGAAGCTCTTGTAATGTGATCTTTAGGTAAGATATTAGAAAAACATTGGCTACATAACGCCCCCGGTTGATTTTTGTTGTGATGATGGCAACTGTTCTAAATGATCTCTTGTTTAGATATTAGAGAAACACTGTATTCATAATCCACAGTTGATCTTCATTGTGATGATGGCAACTGTTCTAATGTAATATTTTAGTTAGATATTAGAAAAAACATTTGATACATGATTACCAGTTGATCTGCACAGGTCGCAGGTCCAAGATTTATACTAGTTCTTCTTCTTCTTCAGCGTTCTGAGTCATTGAGGTTCTTTGCTGCAGATACAATCCGTCTCCATTCGTCTCTCTGGTTGACCTTCTCTTGCCAGTCTTTGATTCCAAGTGCTTTTAGGTCTGTATATATATTATCTCTCCACTGTCTTCTTGGTCTACCTCGGGGTCTACAGTCATTTATTTCCTGAGTGTAAGCGAGTTTTGTTTCCCTATTATCTTCCATTCTTTCTATATGCCCCAGCCATTGTAGTCTATTAGCCTTCATGATACCAGTGATTAGCGGGGACTTAAACAGATCATAAATGTCTTTGTTACTTCTTCTTTTCCACTCTCCACTTTGTGTATCCCTAATGGGTCCAAAGATGTGTCTTAAAACTTTGTTCTCAAAGGTTTGTAGCAAGGCTTTGTCTCCTTTCGTTGTACTCCAGGTTTCAGAGCCATACAGCACAACTGGTCTTATCAGTGTTTTGTATATTGTGATCTTGGTGTTACGAGATAGCGCCTTTGATTTTAGTAGATGTTGTAGTGCATAGTATATCTTATTTCCAGAATTGATTCTAGTGTGTATTTCTTCCCTTATGAAGATTTATACTAGTTAAGACCTTAAAATATGTACCTATCTACAGACTGGATTCCTACTGTGGCTAATGCTCCATATATTCTCTACATGTCAGGCTAAAGTATTTGTATTGCACAGCATCTGCTTCCTGCACTTGGAGAGGGAAAGTAGAGTTCTGCAACACAACAATAATGGATATGTAAAGTTACATTAGTGGTCCTGCACACTTCATTGATGTCAAGGGTTGGAGAGAGAAGGCAATGTGGTAGTTTGATGATGGATCGGGAGAGAAATCTCTACACCAGCCTCATATTTATGTTTAAATGCCGTGAAATTATGTCTGCATTAGTTTTTCACCACAAGCAATGCCATTAGACTTTCTCAGTAATGGTTGAACAGTTCAGGAGTCCTGTGGTGCTTTTTCAACATCCACAAATAGCTTTGTAGTGGAGGTTGTGACAGTGGGACTATGATAATCTGGATACACACATGGGCAGTGGTTTGAGTCAATGCAAAAGTCCACAATTAGGAATATTACTTTCTGTTTGTATGCCAGCATATACTGCTGTCAGAGGAAATGAAAAGGGAGATAGATGGTTCGGCTGGTTCTGAGGCTATTGTGGAGTGTCTATGAGTGCACCCAGCAGGCATCTTAGATACCAGGGAATATATCGAAGCAGCTGCTGATTTCGATGACATGGGTGAGACAATGACCTTGCTTGGGATAAGAGGCATTGATGACAAGTTGGCTTTGCAAGGGACATAATGAGGCTGGTCAACCAACGCTGAACTGGAGTGATCAGCCCTCACACACTTGTAGACATTCTGAGGAGGGGATCGAAGCACCTATGGACTTTTTTGGCATGCAGTGAGAATAGTCCATGTAGATAATTTGATTAATTAATTTGATAATTTGCTTTGTTTATTGCAGACATTGGGCTCACTATAAGCCTTGTGGAAAACCTACTGGATTTTTCTGTTGAACTCGGTGTCCAGTACAAAAATGCCACTAAGGGACTGCTTGGCAATTTTAATGGTGATCCTTCAGATGATTTAATGTATCCTAATGGAACAACCTTGCCTAACACAACCAGTGAACGCGGTATTTTTGAATACTGCCAGACATGTAAGGCATGTTATGTGTTATATTGTGTTAAACTTGCATTAACTGTTTCTGGTTTAGTTGCAGCTCCATTCCTGTCTCCATCTTGAACTTGGGATCGTGTGTATACTGCGGACAAACAGATAGATCATCACAGCCTGGAGAGAATGGGGCTTCAGGAAGTGACCAGAGGAAGTGGTCAACACTCAGGATTCTGAAGAACAGCCAGGAGGACACATAATCAAACTGCTACTAGTACCATGAGTATTGAGACTCCTGTTGACTGGCTGTTGAAGATGAGGACGGAGCATGTATGGGGAATGTCCTGTTGTGATGTCGGTTCTTGACTTGACTCAACTCAACTCTTGGACAGCAACAACAATAACCATCTATGCATTATAAATGCATGGTAAATTTGCAAATATCATTACAACTTGACTCATTAATACTATTAATTAAAAGATTCAGTGCAAACAAAAAGTAGGTTTGGAATGAACGAAAATGAATGGCGGAAAATGGTGGGAAATAGGGGTTTGTCACAGTTATGACTTAAAAGTTGTTAATATGGTAGCAGAAATGGTGTATTATATATCAATTTAAAGGGGTTGGATAGGAAAAACTACTGTATATAAGCTATTGGCAGATACCGGAAGTCACCTAAGATGATTAATCATCCCATGGCACTTAATCGGTTAAAACTAATTATTGACATGGCAGTTATACAGGGTGTATTTTTAATGACTTTACAATGTTTGAAAATATTGCTGTTCCAAGTTTTGTATTCACCCTCTGTGGAGTTCATGCAACATAAAAAGAAAATACAAAACTTGGAATGACAATATTTTCAAAAAACCCCACAGTAATTAAAAGTACACCCTGTAATTTGCTAAGGGAGAGATACCAAACCACAGTTAGGAAAATGCATATAGTACACTAGAATTTTCTTCATTATATTTTTAAGAGGGCATGTAGTTGGGGCATGAGGGACAACAAAAGCTTCAACAAAATCAGATGACAGAGATGGCCTGAGAGTCATGATCATTGATGTCAGCTCCAGATCAGGGGCTTAAAGAAGAAAAAGTTGATGTGTTAACTGACTCGCATGTCACTTGCTTCTTTGACTTCTGTTTTCAATTGTTAGCTTTTTAACAACACATATCTGTTACATTTTTTTTAGCTTTGAACTCAATCGTAGCCTATACATGTGCTACTTCTATTGCACTGGACTTATTTTTGCGTGTGGATTAGCTTTTCGCCATCAGGCAACCCACTCCAACTTCTGATGTACTTGTATTTATGACACCAAGTCAAGGACGAGAAGTCAACATTTTTGTCTAACTGACCAATGTAGTGGTTGAGTCCACTTCTTCTGCATCAGCACACTGGAAGTTTAAGAGCTTACACTCTTATCCATTTGACAATGCTGACATCCATCTATTACTTTAAAATAATAACTATCTGTTCAGCAGTTAATAACATATTAAGTATTTACTAACAGTATTATTTATCCTTTCATTTTTCTTAAAGGGGCAATTCAAGAAAGCATTTTTGACTATGTACCTGGAGAGAACTCAAGTACCTACTCAGATCCATCCTTTGTGCCTATATTCTTGGATGAAGCCAATGCAACTGACAGAGCTGAAGCTGAAAATATTTGTGGTGGGCCCAGTAATCTTGCGTGTATTTATGATTATATTGCAACTCGCAACGGACAACTGGCCATGAAAACCAAAAGTTCTGATGAAACATTTGATACAGAGGAGAAAATTATTTGTAAGTATCTTATATGTTTATAGGAGCACAGAGCTTCTTCTAAAACTATATAATTGTGATTACTTCTTATTTTTTTATAGTGTTTGTTCCTTAATCTAATGCTACATATTGCTATGTTCATAAAAATGTAATTTGTTGGTTCTTTACAAAAATACATTCCTGTAACAGCATCAGTGTTGGTGTGGTTGTGGTCTGATTGGATTTATATAGTTTGTTCACAGAATCAGTACTTCTAGGCAGTCTGTTCAAGTTGTCAGCACTTTTGTAGCTGTCTGTTCACACTGTCAGTATTTCTGTGGCAGTCTGTTGTCAGAATCAGTACTTCTGTGGCAGTCTGTTCACCGTGTCAATACTTCTGCGGCAGTCTATTCACAGTGTCAGTACTTCTGTGGTTGTAATCTTATTTGATCTGTCCAGTATATTCACAGCTTCAGTGTTTTTGTTATTACAGCTTAATTTTATTTAATCCAGTTTATTCACAGCAGCATTGATTTTATGGTTGAAGTCTGAGTTGATCTATCTAATTTGTTCACAGCTTCAATGCTTCTGTGGTTGTCTAATTTGATATATCCACTTTGTTCTCGGATTCATTGTTAATATTGTTACAGTATAATTTTCTTTAGTCTAATTGCATGTATCCATTTTGTTCACAGATTCAGTGTTTATGTTGTTGTAGCCTGATTTGATCTATCCAATTTGGTTCACAGCTTCAGTGATTTTGTTGGTGTAGTCCAATTTTATTTATCTATTTTATTCATAGCTTCATTGTTATTGTTCTTGTAGTCTAATTTCTTCGATCCAGTTTGTTCACAGCTTCACTGTTGTTGTTTTTTCTAGTTCAATTTTATGAAACTTAATTTGATGTAACCAGTTTGTTCACAACTTGAGTACTTATGTGGTTGTAGTCTGATTTGGTCCATCCAATGTGTTCACAGCCAACATGCCTCCAAGTATCAATGGATCAACGCAGCTAAATGTCACTGTCAACCAGACATCAACTTTAACACTAATTGGCATGGATCCAGACAATGACAAATTCTACTTTGAGTTTATAGATCGCCCAGCCCAGGGCAACTTCTCTTTCACAAACAGCAGCACCCGTCTGACAGCATCCTACACACCAGTTAACATGAGTCCATTTTCAATTGGGTAAGTGCTATGTAATCTTATCAATAGTTGGCTTGTGGGTTTGTCTTGCTCTAGAAGATTGAGTTTTTACTCTTAAGTCTGATGTATTGGCATTCAGGTTGGCATGTCCTGAAAAGGGTTGGCATTTATCTGAGTGAGGTTGGTGTAAACACTTTTCTGCCAATAACATTGACAACCACATTGATGAGGACTCTGTTGCAGAGTTATCTACCTCTCTTCAAGCCTAAAAATTAGTGGGGGTGTGCAAGACTGGTACTGAAACTTCATATCTGTGGAGAGGCACATACAGACAGGCTGAGATTAGGTCATTAAAGGCTGTGGACATGCATTAGACTCAGTTACTGGCGAAACAGAAATGGGCAAAGATGAGCACGATCTTCTGCAAGCATCCTGCAGCATGATAATGATTAATATTATTAATGATTCAGTGCCAAACAAAAAGTAGTTTTGAACCAAATATGATACAGAATCAAATGAACAAGTATTATAATATACATTTCAGTTTACTGAGCATTGATACTGCGGAGGATACTGTGACAGAAAACAAATAACACGATGACCTTGTATGGCGATATATCATCCTTCTGTCCAAATGGGAGATCACATGTGACAAAATATTATCTTTTAGCACGGAATCAGTTAAACTCTGTATGTTTGGGAGCTGCTGTAATACCGGTACTTGCATGCCTGCCTCCTCAAAAATCTCCTCAAATCTCCATCGAGGCAGATTTGTTAAAAATTGACCTGGGCTCAGAGGTCAACCAACCTAAACCTGGTACCAGATAGTGTGTTAGGAAGTAAAAGCAGCAGGTGTGATGTTGCCCACATCACTTGAGTGCAGATGAGGTAAAATATTAATATGGGACAGTAAATATATGGGACTACCATCATATACCTAGTACAACTCATGGCATGTATAGTAATCTTTACTACTTTACTTTCTGGTAATATGATTGAATTATGTGTATTTAATTCCACCATTATTGGCTGGTAATATTATTTAATTATGTGTATTTAATTAAAGCATTATTGGCTGGTAATATTATTTAATTATGCATATTATAATTATGCTCTGTGGCGAAGAGGTTATGGATGCAGTCCGTGACACCGCATACCCACTTTCGAAATATAGGTGCACGCGATTTGGCAGCAGACTGCATTGCGTTAGTTTTTTTTTTAACGAAATGGTATGGATACCGGTCATTCAGAAAGCAGTGGCAAACTACTGAACATAAACTTGCCAAGAGATCACAACAGCAAAAAATGCTGGTGTTGACTGCAACGTCCTGTAAAGGATATGCAACTAACTATTATATTTTAATATGATTGAATTGTATGTACTTAATTCTATTGACTGGTAATATTATTGAACTGTATGTACTTAATTCTAGTATTATTGGCAGCTAATATGATTGAACTGTATTTAATTCTAGTATTATTGGCAGCTAATATGATTGAACTGTATTTAATTCTAGTATTATTGACAGCTAATATGATTGAGGCCGGCTTAGAGATTATGACTTTTCTCCGTAATCTCATATACTCTCGTCGGTAACGTGATGACGGTGAGAATCAGCAGTGTTCGAATTGCATCGGTAACTTCAGGGTATGTGAGCCGGCCGCCCAGAAAGCAATGGCAAACTACTGAGCGTAATCTTGCCAAGAGATCAACATACAGCTGAAAGATGCTGGTGTTGACAGCGATGTCCTGTAAAGGATATGCAAAAAAAAAAAAAAAATGATTGAACTGTATGTATTTAATTCTAGTATTATTGACTGGTAATATTATTGAACTATTGATTTCAGTCTAGTATTATTGACTGGTAATATTATTGAGCTATTTATTTCAGTCTAGTATTATTGACTGGTAATATTATTGAGCTATTTATTTCAGTCTAGTATTATTAACTGGTAATATACAAGCAAATCTAGACCACTTGTAATGAGCATTAACAGGTTTATGAGATCGTCAGTGTGTTACAGGGGCCCCAAAGAGGAGATAAAGAATAGTAACACGGCAGACCTGTGCATGTCATAACAGGCGACTAAAGAGGGTTGGTCCGAGACTGGCTGTCACATGCCACAGAAAAAGTAGCCAACATTCAGCCAACCATGACTGGCCTACAAAGGACTTGACATGCGTAGTTGTCAGCCTATACACATAATGAATTTGAAGGACTGAAAGACAGAATATTATTAAACTATGTATTCAGTTCTAGTATTTTGACTGGTTATTGAACTCGTATGCTCCTGAAATAGAGTTGTAGCTACAGATGACCAGGGACTACAATCTGAAGTCACAGAAATCATGGTAGTTGCCTGCAGTGACTGTAGCGGCCATGGATCCTGCAATTTTAATGACATGATAAATACCACTAAGCCATACTATTCGTTTGCCACCTGTGAATGCAACCTTGGATATTCTGGTTAGTATAACTTGTTACTGTCGTAAACATGTGTTTTCTGTTGAATTTGGTTTCATTGGTTGTGATTATAAAAAGATTACATTGTGCTTATCATGTTTGAATGTAGTCACTGTAGTGTTATCTCCGTGGTTTGTGTGTTGTTGTGCTTTCTTGCTATTGTTTGCTGATGAAGATTTATCACCTCAATGTCCTTTGTTTTCCATAATTGTATTTTTGTAAAGCTGCCCAGCACTTCATGTTATTTATATTGTTTACATTTCCACAGCTGTAGCACACTTTTAACCCATTTCATGTATCTGTAAATGTTAACATTTTATTTTTGCGTTCACTCGCTTTGAACTCAAGAGTAGTACATAACACTACTTCTAGTAGTGCTGGACTGAATTTTTACATGTGGATTAGCTTTCCCTGTTCACAGTGTCCCTCACCTTCAGGGAACCCACTCTGACTTTGGAAGTACTTGTAATTTACGTCCCCAAGTCAAGGACGACATGTCAACATTTTTTCCCCTCACCTCAGCTTCAGCACACCTGATCTTTAAGAACACGTGTTCTTATCCATTCAGCCATGCTGACCTGCAGTGTGAACATATAATAGTTATTCTCAGAGACTGCATTAGTCTGGACTCCAATATTCCTATATGAATATGTCTGTGTGATGTAGTTATGTCTTGAATGTTTCCTTTTTATTTTCCATGAGCTTTGTACCTTCCAGTTTGTTCAGTAGTCTCATATTATGATCAAGCCAGGACAGCCTACATTTTGTAAGCTTTTCAATAGTTGCCTGCTAATAACAGTCATAACATCTGATGAGGGTTGCCTTGAAGAGATTAGAATAAAAATCACCATGACGAAGGTAGCCTTTAGCACGATGGAAAACAATCTGACCAATAAAAAGATGTCATTTGCAATGAGAAAAAGAGTGTTGAAGTGCTACATAGAACCTGTGCTTTTGTATGAATGTGGAGTATGAACAATGATCAGACAAGCTGAAAAACATCTGATGGCTGTTTAAATTTGGTTTCTAATAAAATGCAACGAACACCATGGAAAGACAGAAAAATCAATGACCAAGTCGTACAAGAAACAAATGAAAACTAAACTGATCATAGAAATTAAACGTTAACAGTCACAAGGTTTTGGCCACATTATGAGAAGAAATAATTTGGAGAATTTGGTGATAACTGGCAAGATCGAGGGGACGAGAATAAGGGGAAGGCAGAGAAATAAATACCTAGATGGCTTGCCACGAGGTATGGATGAGACAAGAACACTGAGCTGATCCACGACTCTGGTGATTGCATGATATGGTGAAATCTGACTGCCCATGCTTATTGGCATGTCACATGATGATGATGATGAGTTGCCTATTATTGCCAATTATTAAAAATGTGGATGTGAATAATGGCTAGGAAGTTACGCTGACACTGGCAAGAGCACAGTTGGACCAGGGTTAGATGCCGGCTCTCGCCATTTCATCACCTATTAAAAGATGGGCTGGTTCTAGCACTTCACATATTAACAGCTGTTACTGTTACAAGACTTTTTTCTTCTTCAAGAATGTGTTTATGTAACACTTTGAAAAAAAATTCCAGTGGCAGCAATGCGTTTTAAGATCTCATCAGGACTGCCATTTGTAACAAATATTGCCACAGACTTCTAGTTAGCATGTTACTTCTCTATTAAGTCGTTACTTGTAAAATGGTCTAATTAGATCTTTTTCAAAACCACATGTAAGAATTTTCAGGAAAGATCACTCCTGTTGTAAAGGACTTTTCATGCAGGTCCGCATGGCCAAATGGATAAGAACGTTGTTCTTAAACATCTGGTGTGCTGATGCCGAGGTAAGCGGTTAAACCCCTACACCGGACAGCTGGACTAAAATGTTGACCTCTCCTCCTTGGCTTGGGGATGTAAATTACAAGTACCTCTGAAGTCGGAGTAGGTTCGCCTGATGGTGAGGGACACTGTAATAGGGAAAGCTAATACACATACAAAATTCAGTCCATCTCTACTATAAATAATGTGTATGGACTACGCTTGAGTTCAAAGCAAGCGAGCACAAAAAACAAAAGGACTTTTCACAGTGAGTAGTCTGGTGTGTTTAACTACACAACTGTATTGTAGAGTTACCAAAGATTTCAAGCCTGAAACAAAACTATTAATTTGTCATTAAGTGAATCCAATAATTATTATAATGATAAAAGTTCTATCCAATCACTCATTTTATTCTGAGCAAGTTATTATTTTAGGTCATTGTCTACAAGAAGTATTTTATTTTCTAGGCTTATTCAATCTATTTATTGTATTATTCAAGGCTTAATGAAAGAATTCCCCATGAGTAAGTCTGGACAGTCATACTTTATGGATCTTTAACACAAATCACGGTTAAATGGTGATAAAAACATTTGGTATTCTTGAAGAATGACAAATAGGCAAATGAGCAAATTATGTTGAAAACATAATACAAGAAAGATGTCCTATAGTTATACAAAGTAAAGGTGAGCTTGGTCATATTCTAAGATATGAAGAATTGCCACAATGTGAGTACTTGAAAACAAAATGCTGTGCATAAAAAAGGAAGCGGTAGGGACCTGGAAAACATTTATAAATTAGGTGTACACAGATGTATCAATTATGGCATATCTGGAGTTAAAGAGTATGGCACATAATACAGATGATTCACAACCAGCCCACAGCTGAAATACTTGATTGATGAATCCCTCAGAATTGTTAGAATATTGTCAATCAAGAATAAAAGAAATCAGTACATTTTGCAAGATCTAAACATAAGAAACATGCTCATACACAGTATTATGTCTCAGAAACTGGAATACTATGGCGATATCAAATGTTTCAATGGTTTAAAACAAAAAAAATAACAAAAGGCATGGTTCCCAAAAGACAGGGCAGGGAGGACACTTAATGGGCACAAAACAATAGACTTGAGGTAAGGAACTGTTGAAAGATGGTCAGTTATTTCAGCAGGCTTTGATGAGAATGAAGCTCTGCCATGGACTTGCTGCATGATGACACTTAGCATCTACTCCATTGTCTTTAATTTATTCCCATTTGAATTGTGACGTATGGTCCATATTTGCTGTTAAGAGGATGTGAAATTTGGGATTTTGATCCAAATGTGTCAGTTGGAGTGCATTGAGATTGTATAGTATACTCTTGGTAGAAAGGGAGGCGTGGTAGCACAGTGGCTACAGGGGTTTGTTGTGATTGGAGCTACAGAGGTTGTGCACTGTGTGACACTTCCAGCAGGCCGCTCGGCAGAAAAAGACTGAGTCGTGTGGGATAAAACCTAGTGCAGTGAAGTCTGTCCATTCACTTTTAAAGATATTATTTGAGACGTAGTGAATTTCATCTCTTATTAATTCAGCAGAGTCCATATTTGACACTTGTAGTAGATGGATGGCTTGGCCACGAGGCATGGTTGAGACAGAAACACGGAGCTGATCCACATCTCTGGTGATCGAGTGAGATGGCAGAATATGACCACCCACGCTTATCGGCATGGCACATGATGGATGAATGGAGTAGAGTTACTAGAAATATGTTGTTTATTATTTGTTGCTTGAATTAGTATTCAGGTGTGGATATTTCAGAAATGGTGAAAGTAAGTCACTGCATTTATGTTTCAGAAATGGTGATAGTAAGTCACAGCATTTGCCTTTTGACATCCTGTTTTTCTCTATTACCATTGCTTTCAGGTGGTGACTGTGAATATGACACAGATGGCTGTGACAATAGCCCGTGTCCAGAAGGAACAAATTGCACTGATGTCCCAGCTGATGAAGAGGCTCAAACAAATATCTCTTTCACGTGTAGCAGCTGCCCTGCAGGATACCACCTCGATATCAATGGTACCAAGTGTGAAGGTAGGTCACTAGAGACACCTAGGTATCATCGTCATCATCAAGTGCCATGCCAGCTGGCGTAGGCATTTATGTCTCTCCACAGATCTCGGTCTTTGGTGTTCTGGATCAACTCTGCTGATGATATTCTTCCATGCCACCGTTTCAATCCATCCATCATCATTTCTCTTGGTCAGTCTCTGCCCCTCTTCCCATCGAACTTTCTAGTCATCTCAATGTTCTGCAATGTCTCTCTTTTCAATATAGTTCTTACAAATATTTGTATATTTATGTTTATAATTTAAATTAATATGTCTTTACAGGACATCGCTGTCAACACCAGCATTTTACCACTGTTGTTGATTTCTTGGCAAGATTATGCTCAGTAGTTTGCCATTGCTATTTGAGCGACCAGCTCACATACCCCGTAAGTTACCAGTGCGGCGAGAACCACTACCGATTCTCGCGCAGGTCACATTACTCACGAGACTATACTGGGATTACGGAGAAAGACGTTAACTCCTAGGCCAGGGAGACCGGCCATGAATCGGTGCCTGCACAGAATAGGACTAAATGGTATAACATGATCACTAATGTGGAGCTTTGGGAGAGAACTAGACAGACTCCGACTGATGAAGAGATGGAGAAAAGATGCTGGTGTTAGATAAAAACATGATGTGGCAGGGAGTGAGCAGAGGATCTGACAAACACTAAGTACTCCAAGGAAAGGCCTGACAAGCACATGATCAAACTGTAACGGGTATAATTAGTTATTGGGACTCTTCACTGGCTGTTGAAGTCAGGGATAGATGGGAATGTCCTGATTGCTCTGGTGCTGCTTCTTACCTCAACTCAACTCAAGAACAGAGGACATGCATTGAGGAAACCTGGTAATAGTATAACAGAAGATCTCATAATTTTCTCTTGACCTCTCAAGACAACTTTATTTTTATATTTTATTTGTTTCTTCATGTTCTTCTTCTTCTTCTTCTTCTTCTTACTCTTCTTCTTCTTCTTCTTCTTCTTCTTCTTCTTCTTCTTCTTCTTCTTCTTCTTCTTCTTCTTCTTCTTCATCTTACTCTTCTTTTTCTTCTGCTGCTACTATTGTTGTTGTCGCCTTTCATCTCCAAATGGAGTAAAGGTCCTCAGCCAAGTCATGCCAAGTTCTCTGCAGACTTGTTTCTGATCAGTTGACTGTTGTGGTTACAGTTTTATTTGGCCAGTCTCACAGTAACCCTCGTGAGTCTCTCTTACAACATGCAGGGTAAGTTACAGTATTTATGTTCTTTGCTTCGGTTATGGGACCCGGTAAAACATGGACTCGTTTTTTATTATCTCACTTTGTATAGGATGTATTTTTAATGACTATGCAGTGTTTGAAAATATTACCAGTCCAAATTGTGTATCCACCCTCTGTAAAGTTCTTGCAACATAATAGGTAATTACAAAACTTGGACTGGCAATATTTTCAAACACTGCACAGTCATTAAAAATACACCTTGTATACACCACTATGAAAGTCAATGGTACCATCCACTTTCTGTCAGCGCCGACACCCCACATTGTGCCAACGGCTTCGGGCAGAGATGTGCAATTGAGAGGGTACAAGCCTTACCCTAGTGCGAGGAAATGCAACCTAAAGACTAAATGTCATGGCAGGGCAGACCAGGCCCTAAGCCTTGGTTGACAACTGATCTAGGATGGAAGCTCTGACAGGCAGACCGTACTGATCCGCTAGTTTCCACAGCTTGTCTTGTTCCAGACGTACTGGTGTTACCTTTCCTCTGGAGTATAACTCCATTTTACAAATTATCATCTGTCAAGACAGTCAGTAGCCAGTCAGTCAAATGCCACTATATCTATTTATTTGTGAATCTATTGCTGTCACAAATTTCAGTTTTCCAACAATTTTCCAATTGTGGACTAGGAACAGAAATTACCATTTATATGCACAATTGACTTCAGCCTTTTTCAAAAATAAAAGTAAAAGCTAAATTATAGACATACAAATATAAAATTCTTACAGCATTGTCTGTAAATTATTAACAAGAGTAGGTCAGCATGGCCGAATGGATAATAACGCATGTTCTTAAACGTCCAGTGTGCTGATGTTGAGGTAAGCAGTTCATCCCCTACACCGGACAGTTGGACTAAAATGTTGACCTATCGTCCTTGACTTGGGGACGTAAATTACAAGTATCTCTGAAGTCGGAGTGGTTTCACCTGATGGCGAGGGACACTGTTAAAAGGGAAAGCTAATCCACACACAAAATTCAGTCCATCACTACTATAAATAGTGTGTATGGACTACACTTGAGTTCAAAGTGAGTGAACGCCAAAAAAAAAAAAAAATTTCACAAGGTTGGGCTTTCTTAAATAAACAGCTGTCTTTATAACAAATAAATAAAGGTTAAAAACAAGAAGATTAGCTTCATTGCACCGAGTTTACTCCATCTGGTTCAGTCTCTTTTTGCAGAACAGCATGCTGCCTGCCAAGAGCATCTCACTGAGCACAAACTCTGTAGCTCCAGTTTTGACCTTCAGGGGTCTCAGTCAGTCTAAAAGTGAACTCACGGCCTTCAGAACATGAGGCAAAACTTACGACCTTCAGAGCATGAGGCAAAACTCATGACCTTCAGAGCACAAGGCAAAACTCATGACCTTCAGAGCACTAGGCAAAACTCATGACCTTTCAGAGTATGAGGCAAAACTCACGACCTTTCAGAGTATGAGGCAAAACTCATGACCTTCAGAGCATGAGGCAAAACTCATGACCTTCAGAGAATGAGGCAAAACCACGACCTTTAGAGCATGAGACAAAGTTCACAACCTTCAGAGCATGAGGCAAAACTTACTACCTTCAGAGCATGGGGCAAACAACTTGATAAATTTGCCATGGAGATATAGTACAACAGATCAGTTGGAAACTGAACAGACGCAAAAATTAGTTTAAGAAAACATAACTGCCATTGATGTAACTGTACCGTTGCTGGTGCATGCGTGGAGAGTTTTCAAGGCAGGGTTGAAGGTCACCTACCCAAGCAGCCATCACACAGTGTGCAGGCTAGGATTATTATGCCATCTCCGACAGACACAAAGTTCTGAGCCGTACTGAGAATAGAAATTGTACCCCATGATGAATGAATCCCAATTATAATTAAAATGTAAACCTACTTTCTTCTTTCTTCTAATCAAGATATTGATGAATGTGTCACTGATCCAAATCCTTGTGGTCCCTATGCACATTGTAACAACACGATTGGACATTATACTTGCAAATGTTACTATGGCTTCAGGCGGTTTCAAGGAAAATGTGTAGGTGAGTGCACATTTTTACACATTATGACCTTGTACACATTATGACCTTGTACACATTATGACCTTTACACATTATGACCTTTTACACATTATGACCTTTTACACAATAGGACCTTCAACATATTATGATCTTTTACATGTGATGTATAGTTAGTCAGATTATTCAGTCCAAAGTCTGATGTGGCATTCCTTTAAAGATGTCACACAACTTGTGACATTCTTTTAAATATGTCACTCAACTTTGATGGCCCATGAATTGTGGGGAAATTAACGTTTATTGTGTGCTGGGAGCAGTGGAAGTGCGGTGGCTTGACGCTTGCCTGCCAGCCAGAGCATGAGGCAATGGTGAGTTATCAAGGCAGATTCACAATTGTTGTGACTGACCCAGGCTTCCAGGGGTCGACCCAGCCTAAAATGAGTGCCATGAAATGTCTTGGGAAGTAAAGATGGCCATCAGAATACTGACCTCATCACACGGCATAATGACTGGTATATACAAACATGGGTCTAGCGCCGTGTGTGCGATGTGCCTACAGACGTGTCAAAGGATTCTTTATTTACTTGTTTAATTAATTCAGTGCTGAAGGATAATATATCGCCAAATGTGGTCTCTCATCTGGACACTAGGATGGTATATCACCATACTAGGTTAATCTTCCACAATTTCAATGCTCAGTGAATGGACATTTACATTACAATACTTGTTCATTTGATTGTGTAGGATGTTTGATCCAAACCCACTTTTTGTTTGGCATCAGTTTTTTGTTCTGGCATGTCCAGCATGTTTATTTTCCATATTTCCCTTTTCCAGATATCAATGAGTGTATTGAGAATCAACATCACTGTAGCCAGATCTGTATCAACAATATTTCCAACTACACATGTGACTGTTATGATGGCTTCCAGCTTTCAAATCTTGGCTTTAACTGCACAAAACTTGCCATAGGTATGTATACATATAGTCTTCTGTCTGTTCTCTCTCCACAGGACATAAAGTCTCTGCCTGGTCACGTCACACCCATCTGTCCTATTTTTATTTGTTGTAGTTGTTACATGACTTTTCCTATAATACTCATTCTTGTCACTAGTTCTCTTTAACATGTATACATATTCAATTCTTATTCTGTTGGTTATTGTGTGTTGTGTTTTTATTATGTGATTTGTATATACCATTAGGTAATGTCGATGGAAAATTAAATTAAATTAAAACACGGACTGTTTTGTATGGCACCATGTGGCTCTTAAGTCAATCCAGTTTCATTAAAATAGATACCAGAATATTGACTGGAAAGTTCAAGGAGGCTGACATGACACTGATCCATCCAGTGCTGGTAACTTTAAAAATTACTTATGACCTTTAGCATCCAGTTAAAGTAATACATGTCAACATAAAGAAAATGCTTGCTGATCTACAAATTGATTGGAAAGACCTTGTACTAAGAAACATATATTAGGAACAACAAGCTTAAAAACTGAACAACTTAATAGTAATCTTAGCTTGGCTGACTGATTTTATAATTAGTAATAACTTATTTTGAGCTTGATTGACCATGGATTTACATTTATTTTTCTAGAATTCTGAAAAACATTAAAGTGAAGATGTTAACATACATTGTTTCTTTAATTGTTTGTTTTATTTTTTCACAGACCCATGTCAGAATTTAACCAATGACAATTGCACATATGGATGTAGGAATGACTCTGGAAAGGCTGAATGTTTCTGTCCGATTGGGTATAGATGGAGCGTCAATGGTTCCACCTGTGAAGGTAAACAGTTTGATTCTCTTACTTGATCACTTGTTGCTAGTTAACTGATTAAGTGCCATGGGATGATTAATCATCGTAGGTGACTTCCCATATCTGCCACGGGCTTATATATCACTGAAATGTTTTCATTACTTTATAATACACGATTTCTGCACCATATTAACAATTTGTAAGTCATAACTGTGAAACACCCCTGCTTATCATTTTTAACCATCCATTTTTGTTTGTTTGATGATGTCAAGTACTTACTTTTTTCAAATTAGTTCTGCATGCAAAGTGTAGTGAGACTTTACAAACACCTTGTACAATGTTGTGAGTCATTGTTCGTGAGTATAGTGGTGAAATGGTCAAGCCGTATGACTCGGCCTCTGAAGGTTGTGGGTTCAATTCTGGGCCACATCCTTCAGTTCACGGGTGCATTTTTTCAGGGACTCCAGAGGTTCATCGCTGGAGCTACGGAGTTTGTGCCTTGTGTGACACTTTCCACACTGCGGAAAGAACTGAGCCATATGGGATAACAACCTTAGTGCCATGAAGTCGACCCTATCGACTTTTAAGCGACTTTTTTTAAATTTTTGTATGGCATTGAATTTGTTAAGCAAAATGTATTCAGCACACACTGAGCAAATAACCTGGTTTAAGGCAGCAGTGTGGCTTTAACCCTACCAGACCTGAGGCCCTAACCCTAACTGTCCCCTATACCTGGGCTCCTGAGCATTAAAGAGAAAACCCAACATGATGTAGAAAATTGTTAGTTGCATGCAAACAAGTGGTTAGAATAAGATGTAACTTGGAGACATTGTGGAAAATAGGTCTTCCTTTCCGCTATCGCCAATATTCCACCTTTGTGTGCCAATTCAGTCTGAATAAACCAAAGTATCGATCAACTGTTGGACTGTGAAAAGCCTAGACCTACTTCGCTTTCTTGTTGAAGTGCTTGGTTCATCAATCGCTCATTTCATTGTAAATTTTCATAAATTTTTCGCGTTAATCCACACAAAGTCAATTCAAACCCATTTTCAATGGCTAAACATGAGTTTTGACCATGATTGGTTGGTTATTTTTAGTTTGTGACGCATATTTATCACGAAATAGGCAAAATGCCGAAAATTAGGGACAGCGGTATAGCGGCAGATTCGGAAATTTCTGAAAATCGGTACAGCGGTCTGGTAGGGTTAAGATATGGCACATACATCTTACTTAAAGGTACTTGCGACCAAAGATAGGCAAATAGACTTCCTTGTTTGTAAATCATGCCTCAAGGATGGGAGGCATGTATGTGTGGCCAGAAACTTTTACCAGAGTGAATTGTGGAGTGTGAATTAAAACATTGGGAAGAGCTTAGAGATTATGGAGTTACGGTTTCTGAGAATGTCAACAACAAAAACTGTCATCTATTGCCTATAGTACCTTGCGGTGTAGGGCAGGGGGGGTCTTGAGCCTGAGGAATTAAGGTCTCCTGTCTTGTGCAGTCACTGTGAACTGTGCAGATTAGGGTTGTGTTGTGTGCCCCTGACAGAAAAAAATCCACGCCTTACCAAAGATTTGAACCCCGGTCACCTGAAGAGGAAGCCGCCATTCTAGAAACTCAGCCACTCAGCCGCTCCTCTGAGACAAATCTTACAAATACCTTGGACTGTTAGAGTAACAAGCACTAATTAATGAGCATTACATACAACTATAACAAATAGACAGCGTTGTTTGGTCATACATTGAGAAGAGGGGCACTAGAAAACATCGTGATGAGTGGAAAGATCAGCGGAGAAGAGGCAGAAGCAAACTGTTGATGGCATGGAGGAATATCCTCAATAGAAATTATCCAGAACTCAGAACTGAGATATGTGGAGATGCATGAATGGCTACACCAGTATGCAGTGCACGTGATGATGATGATAACTTTTACCAAATTGTTTGTTTCAGTTTGTCTTAGTTATAGTTTTGAAATATTTTCATGGCAGCAACTGATATTTAAACTTTAACACAGTATAAAAGCACTATAACAGAAATAGGAAAACTCTCAAACCCTTTAACTGATTCAGTACAGAAGGATAATATATCACCAAATATAACCTCCCATTTGGACAGAAGGATGATATATCACCATACTAGGGTAATAGCGTTATTTGTTTTGTTTCATCTTGCTTTCCATATCTACCATGGGCTTATATATTGCTGAAATGTTATCACTGCGAAATGTTGTCTCAATTAAAATATCAATGCAGTAGTTTTCCCTAAGCAATCTGCTTTAATTTGATATATAACATGTCTGCTACTATATTAACAACAACTTTTAAGTCATACCTGTGACACATCCCTACTTCTCATTTTCTGCCATCCATTTTTCCATGTCAAAACCTACTTTTTGTTTTGTTTGGCACTGAATCAGTTAAAATCTTTGCTCTCCTGTCCCATTTTCCACTCCATAACCTGAAAACTTATATGTACAATATGAAATCAAGAACCAACATCCTTGCACTCAGGACATTCCCACATGTACACCGTTTCCTTCTTCCGTAGCTAACAAAGACTACTTATATGTAATATGCAATCTTTAAGGTCACTTCTCTATTGCAGATATCAATGAGTGTGATGAAAACCTTTGCTCCCAGAACTGTAACAACACTGACGGCAGTTACATCTGCTCATGTTTTGATGGGTTTATATTGTCAGACGATAAACTGGCCTGCGACAGTAAGTTTGTAGTTAACAAGTTTGTAGGAAACTCACCTGTAGTAAAAAGTTTGTTGATAGCACATTCATAGTTAATCATTCTGTTGTTATTTACAACAGCTCTCTCTCGCTTTCACTCTCCCTCCCTCTCTCTCATTCACTCTCTCCCTCCCCCTCTTTCTCTTCCCCCTCTCTTTCTGTTTCTCTATTTCCCTCCCTCTCTCTCCTTCTCTCTCTCCCCTCTCTGTCTCATTCACAATACTTAAATATATATTGTCCTGGGACTCCCCACCTGACATTCCATCTAGCACCATCATGTATTTGCATGTCTGCTAATTGTTTTTGATTAACCAAAGTTGACCCACATAGTTTTCACACATGAACACATCAGGTAACCGGTCATTTCTAATGCTTGTCACATTACCCCCTCCTAAAAAGGAAACAGTTTTGAAACAGTGGGTCAGCAGTGCATCACACGATGCATTAACAAGTAAACCAATTATATATGAGTACTTTATTCTAGTAACTATCCTGGACGAGCAACCAGTTATTCCAAATCTGTCATGAGAGTGGCTTCAGTTTTGTCTATGGTATGTTTGTTTTTTGTGGTGGATGAACACATCAGCTGACTGCTCATTTCTCACACTTGTCATAATGAGTACATGAACAGTTCTGACCTATTCAGAATGAAATAAAATTAAAAATAGTAAAAGACACTTTAACACACCTTAAGGCATGCTGGGCTTATTTTACATGCTCCATAATTGTTTTGACCAATGATCACTCTGTGGATGATGTGGTCAGTCTTATGCCAGACACCTTTACTTGCCAGGTCATTTTCTCATATTCATTCTTGTCTGGGTCAGTCCCAGAGACCAGGTCAATTTTAACTAATCCACCTTGATGAAAGCATGCAAGCCACTGTGCTTCCAGAATTATGGAAATTAAAGGGTTAATTAAGCTGGAAGGAAATTCCTGCTGTTTTTATTGAGTTAATTTCCTTGTCGCAGAATTTCACAAATACTGACGTAGTGGAACAGTCACGGAATTTTCATAACTAACAATTATTATCTGTGCTTTGGGGTCAAATGGAGATAATGGGTAATTCATATAAACAAGGCTACATTTCATCTTACAATTTTGTCAGCTCTTTGCCATTGTTAACTGGAATTTATAATAAGTGAGGCTTATATATACTGCCCTTCATTGAAGTGGTAGGTTTTCTGAGTTACCAAGGCATGACATTGTGAGATAGACTGGCCAGTTCCTTTTCTTGTTACTTTTTTTCTTTTCTCAAAGAAATGTCTGACATACATTGTACGAGACTATATGGATCTTAGATTCATATACAGTCAGAAATAAACCCCAGGGATTGAATCCAAACCAAAGTAGTGGTTAGTCAGTATGTTATACACTACGCCATCTTTATACCTATGTATATTATGGGTAATTTATTTAGTAAGCAACTGCATGCTTATATTCAATGGTTATTTTTGTAACTGCCCACATTATACTTTCATTGTATGTGCATGATTTTCATTTTCAGTGTGCCCTGACAATACATATGGCCCTGACTGTCAGTATGATTGTAATTGTCGTGGACAAGCTAAAACATGTGACCGGGTTAAAGGTTGCTTATGTGATGATGGTTGGACAGGTGCAGATTGCGAGGAGGATGTTGACGAGTGTGACTCATTGGTATACCCATGTGCCCAAGACAAGCTCTGCATTAATACAAATGGATCTTTCACTTGTAATTGTCCCATTGGTTACGAGGATATTAATGGCACCTGTACCAGTAAGTAAATATGGCTTACATTATTATTTTAAGATGTTATTCATATTTTTTAAAATTTTAATCTTCTTCTTCTGCTTCTTCTACGTTCATCCGGAGTTTTTTTTTCCGAACATGATTGCGTTGTGCCTGTTTACAGCAGAGCTGCGTTCTTGCGCCGTTAGGCCGACACATCCATCTTCTGCGGGCATTTGTTGACCGGGTTAACCTTCCCAGTTTTTTAATGTTTGCTCGCTTTGAACTCAAGCATAGTCCTTATACGTGCTACTGCCACTAGTGCATTAGATGGATTTTCGTGTGGATTAGCTTTCCCTGTTACCAGTGTCCCTCGCCATCAGGCGAAACCACTCAGACTTCTGAGGTACTTGCAAAGTATGTTTCCTAGTCAAAGTTGAGAAGTAAATATTTTAATCCAACTGACCAATGTAGAGGTTGAACCTGCTACCTCGGCATCAGCACACCAGAAGTTTAAGAATGAGCGGTCATACCCATTCAACCACGCTGACCTCCATCATTCACATATTATAGGTGGATTAGAAGTGTATTTCCTGTCTGTCAAGAGACACGGTGATAATCAAAATCATTTTATGAACTTAAAAATAACAATGTCCATCCAGTGGACACTAATTTTGTAGGTTTGAAAGTGTTAACTATGTTTAACTGTAGTCTGACCCATTTTTAACCAGCAGTTTATGCATGTTTAACTCTGTTATATCATCCATGCAGATGTCAATGAGTGCCTTGATGCATCGATTCACAACTGTTCGCAGCTGTGCATAGATAATCCAGGATCCTTTACTTGTGCCTGTAATGGCGGCTACAACGTTGTGGGCAACATCTGTCAAGGTATGTAGAGGTCAAAGTAAACAGTGATCCCTCGCCAGGTGCCGTTGTAGGAATGTTAATTATCAGGTTTTAACTCTTAAAGGTTATAGGCGAGAATATTGACTTCATTGTTCCGTGTTTTATTCTATCTGGCTCAAACTTCCTCCACAGAATGGCAATCCACAAGTTGGGAGTGTTGCAGACAGCAAGAATTTCGTAGCTTCCCCAGGGATCTCCAGAAACATTGCTCTCGTGGTCAGAATGATGCAGTCAGAAAATGAACCCACTACCTTTAGAGCATGCGACAGATAGCTTGACCATTTTGCCATGAAGACCCTCAGGCTTTAACTCTTAAAGACTTGAATGTTGTCCCATGTAGACAGATTGGGCCATTTCACCATTTAGATCCCCCAGCTTTAACTCTTAAAGGGTTAAATGCTGTCCCATAGAGGCCCCCCCCCCCCCCCCATAGAGGCCCCCCCCCCCCCCCCCCCCCCCCCAAGGCTTTAACTCTTAAAGGATTGAATATTGTCCCATGTGTGCTGCAGGACTTTTCTCTTGTGAGTTTTCATAGAATGTTAACGCGTGAAGGACAGGAAGCCAATCTATGGGGCTTGAAACAGTGTACCAAACTTTTTGTTTCATTTTATTTTAATTAAAGTTTTTAAATATTCCATATAGTTGATTTTGATGATATCAGCGTGGACCATCCATATAGTAGTGGAAAGGTACTGAACTAACATTGCCTGGTAAATCAAACAGCCAATATATGATTGGGTTGATTGCAATATCCAGTAAAAGGACATGTAAATTAGATGTTTTTTTTTAATAACAATGTAAGGGTTTAAGAATGCCTGGGTGTAACAAATCATCATATAGTAACAGTAAATGAAAACTCCAAAAAGGGGAACACCTGCACCAAAAAATGGGAAAATCCATGCATGCTTTTAGAGTTAAAGTTTAAAGATCTGTTTTATTGATGCCATACATGATCATGAAGACAAAACTTGAATATGTTCTGTATAATTAACAACACAATAAATACAAATAATCTGCAGTAGCACAGTAGTAGCAGGGTTATTTATCAATATGCAGGATAAATTTCCATTAGTGGTAGGATTTATTTCATCCTACCTGTATACCTCTTGAGTTGTCCAAGTCTCATTTAGTTTAGTAGATGGATCAACATCACGGCACACGGGTGCAACCCATAAGTGCTCCATTCTCCTCCTAACTCAAACCTGAGTCTGGAGAATCTCAGCTCAGTGCACGAACTCCGTAGCACCACCAAGGATCCTGAAAATACTTTGGGTAGATTTTTAACTCGAAATTTTGCCCGGGCAGCGCCGTTAGGCTACTCTTTTTCAATTTCCAACTGCCAAGGGATTTTTTACGTGTGCAACAATACACACAGGCGTCTGATCTCACTACCCAGAGACCAGGGGAAATTTATTACTAGAAGCCCACGAGAAAAAAATCCCGGCATCACCGGGGCTTGAACCCGGGACCTCCAGCACTCGAGGCGGACACTATACCTCAAGACCACGCAGCAGCCCCCCCCCCCCCCCTCCCGAAAAGTCTCAAGTCTCATAAAATGGGTCATCATCATGTGCCTTGCCAGCTGGTACAGGCATTCATGTCTTGCTGTAGATCTCAGTCCTTGGTGCTCTGGATGAACTCTGCTGATGATATTCCTCCCTGCTCCCTTCTAAGACAATATAGCGTCATTCTTCATGGTCGACCTCTGCCTCTTTTCCCACTAATCTTTCCTGTTGTCACGATTTTCTCCAATACCTCTCTTCTCATCACATGGCCAAACTGTTTGTCTCTTTTTTTTTATAGTTGTATATAATGTTCTAGTTTCATTAGCTTCTTCCAGGCAATCATTGTTAGTTACTCTGGCAGTCCAAGGTATTCACAACATTTAGGAATCACATCTCTGTTGCTTCCACATATTTCCTAATTTGCTTATTAATGTTCCATGATTCTCTGCCATACAGTGAAAATGGGTGCCAGATAAATTTGAGAACATGCATGTGAAACATGAACAATAAACAGGCAAACTGAGAAACATCGAAAGGCAGTGGAAATGTGGTTTCTATCAAAACTTGAAAGAATACAACGGAGAGATAGAAAAAAACTGCAGAGACAGTTCTTCAAGAAACGAATGAAAGCCATAAATTGATCAAAGTAATCAGACATAGACAGCCAAGATTTCCAGGCACATTACGGGGAGAAATAAACTTGTAAATTTAGCAACAAATACTAAAGAACAAACATGTATCAATAACTACTAAGAAAGCACTTTACAACACAATCTTCCTACCAACTCTATGCTACCAATGCCAAACCTGGACAATGACAGAAAAAGAGAAAAGAAAAATCACAACAACAGAAATGAGGTTCATGAGAAGAATACTTAATGTATCAAGAAGAGATAAGATCAGAAATTAAGAAATCAGGACTAAAGTAGGAGTTAAAGCAGCACTAGATTTTATTAGAAAGCAGCAAATCAAATGGTTTGGCCATGCAAGTAGGTTACCAGTCAACAGCATACCACAACAAGCAATGATGTACAGACCAGATGGAAACAGAGGAAGAGGCCGACCACGTAAACGTTAGACGGAGGGAATAGCAGAGTCCATGGGAATATCAATATATGAAACCCATAATCGGGCACTCTCACGAAGTTTATACTTCACCTCGACACCGCAAGGTACAAGAGGAACATGATGAGATGAGATGAGATTTAGCAACAAGTGACAGAATTGCCGGGAAATGAGCAAGAGAAAGGTAGAGAGATAAGTACATCAATGGCTTGGTCACAGTGGCATAATCATGACAAGAAAACAGACTTAATCCAAGACTGGTGTTTGTGTGAGATGATGATCATGTTAAATGTTAACAACAGAATTTCCGCCGAAAAACAGAAACAGGTTTATGAAATTTCATGATGCAACTTTCTTTCAGATATTAATGAGTGTGCCCTGGGTATTTCTGGCTGTGATCAAATTTGCCGAAACATGGAAGGAAGCTTTAATTGTGAATGTCGTCTAGGCTTTGATCTTGATCGTGACCGGATAAAGTGTATTAAAGGTACTGTCATAGTAATACTGTAATAGTAATACTGTAAATAGTAATACTGTAGTAGCAATACTGTAATAGTAATATTGTAGTAGTAATACTAATACTGTAATAGTAATACTGTTGTAGTAACACTGTAGTAGTAATACTGTAGAAGCAATACTGTAATAGTAATACTGTAGTAGCAATACTGTGGTAGCAATACTATAGTAGTAGTACTGTTGTAGTAACACTGTAGTAGTAACACTGTAGTAGTAATACTGTAGTAGCAATACTGTGGTAGCAATACTGTAGTAGTAATACTGTTGTAGTAACACTGTAGTAGTAATAGTAATACTGTAGTAGCAATACTGTAACTACAGTAATATAATAGCATTACTATAATAGTAATACTGATATTTATACTGCAAGTATGGGTCATTGATGTGATAGTACCATCACATTTGGTAGGTCCAAATGCATGGATAAACAGGTGGCCAATCTTTCCATCACTTAGCAGGTGAGGAGTCCATGTGTCGAACCCTTGACCGGCCATGCTCATAACAATATCAGCTGAGCTCCCATCAACCTCGCTAACACGCTATCAAATAATGTAATAGCTATACTGTAATAGCAGTACTGCAGAGAACACAGGAAAGACAGAGAAGTAAATACCTGGATGGCTTAGCCTCATAGCATCGCCGAGACTAGAATACAGAGCTGATCCACGACTCTGGTGATCGTGTGAGATGGAGAAACATGACGGCCGATGCTTATCGGTATGACACATGATGAAAGAAAAGAAATGTTATAATGGTAATATTGTGTTAGTGATATTCTATTAGGAATTTTGTGTTAGTCCATTCCATTGGCACCTTTCCGTCTTGACAGACGATAGTGTGGTACATTGGTACAATGGACAGAAGAGTTGGTGGGCAGCCAATCTTCTTTAGTGCCTTGAACAGACCCTCACGACTGACCAAATCATGACACATGATGAAAGAAAAGAAATGTTATAATGGTAATATTGTGTTAGTGATATTCTATTAGGAATTTTGTGTTAGTCCATTCCATTGGCACCTTTCCATCTTGACAGACGATAGTGTGGTACATTGGTACAATGGACAGAAGAGTTGGTGGGCAGCCAATCTTCTTTAGTGCCTTGAACAGACCCTCACGACTGACCAAATCAAATGCCTTTGTGAGGTGAATGAAGGCACTAAGGCTTAGGGCCTAGTCTGCCCTTTTGTGTTAAGTAATGTTGTGTTGAAAGCAGTCCTATGGCAAGTGCTGCCATTAGGGTGTGAATTGTTAGGCCTTTTCATATTCTAGGCTATGCCATAATGAGGTGGGGTGCCTAGTTCCCTACCTCGCCACCGTTCCTTTCCAGACAACTGGCAGGCTGTTTGTGATCTCTTGCAAGTTTACATTCAGTAGTTTGCCATTGCTTTCTGAATGACCGGCACTCATACCTTTTCGTAACATACCAACGCAGGGCGGTCTGCTGCCCGATCAACCTCACCTGCAGCCATGTTTCGAACGCGGTATGTGGAATTACGAACGACCCCTTTGCCACGGAGCGGGCAGGACATTCTGAAAATTGTCTGGTACCCATTTAATGAGGCAGATTTGACCCCAGAGCTGTACTGCTGGGAAAAACCAGCCTGCAGCTCATGGAGATTGAACCATAACCACCTTCTTGGCAGGCGAGTGCACTAACCATTAAACCACCATGGCTTTAATTTTGTATTGGTCATATTGTACTGGCATTATGTGGCTTAAGGTGTATTGGGTATATGGTGCTAGACCCATATTTTGTGATCAATTCAGGTCAGAATATTTTTTTAGTACCCATCTCAGACTGAGTCCACCTACCAGCCCATTTCAGACTGGGTCCACCTGGCAGCCCATTGGAATGTTTTTAAAAATTCTCACCTTGATAGGGATTTGACCAAATGACGGAGGACCAGCAGACAAGCATACTAGCCACTGCACTTGCTTTCTGCCCACATCATGGATCCAGTGCCAGTTGGTCTATACACACATAGGGCACTATGTATCCAGTATTTCTGAAGGTGTGGACAATGATTCTTGACTTTCCTGTTATTTCTGAATGTCCACATTTCTAAGGCCTCTATTCAATGTTTATATTGCTTATCAAGTGAGGTGATCAGTTTGCTTCCTCATCACCTTTCCCTGCTAGACAGATTCCAGAACATTCTGAACATTGTGCAGTATCACTTGTATATGGTCGACTCACACAGACCCATACTAGTAATGACAAAGTAATCCTGCCTCTGCTGAGAATTAAACCCATACCACTCTCATGGCAGGCAAAGCCCTATGCCATAATAGCTGCTTGTGTTGAGTATAATACTAAATAAAATATCCTCCAGTTTTTTCTAACTGCGTTGCTTCTTATGGCATTTGAATATCAGCTGTCAAGTTTTAAAACAAGAACATTGATATAATCTACGCAGGAAGGTTAGCCCATTTAACAAATGCCCAAAGAAGTCAAATGTGTCGGCTGAATGATGCAAAAATTGCAGCTCTGACACAACACACATTTGCATCCAAAGGATGATCGAAGAAGAAGATGATATATTCTCAACTTAGGATCACATAATTTATAACAACTATGTGACTTCTTCTATGTAGCTCTGGATCCATGTCGAGACTTCAATGTCAGCTGTGGGTATGCCTGTGACATTGTGGATAACTTACCACAGTGTTACTGTCAAATTGGTTTTATGCTTGGCACAGACAACGAAACATGCATTGGTAAGAGGACCACTTTATTTCTGTATAGTGTTTAGTAACATTTTATTTCCATTTTAAGCATTCAGATATCGCAGTTCTGCTGAAAACGTGAACAACACAATTAGTCCAAAACAAACATTCCGGATGAACGAAGAAGAAGAAAAAGAAGAAGCAGAAGAAGAAGAAGAAGTTGAAATAAAGTTATACAAACAAATAACAGAGTTGATGTTGTGGTGATCTCATCAGCAACCTAAAACAAATGCCAACATTTGTCTATTAATGTACTAAGATATACTGTCCTGATAAGAAGGCAAGTACTGAAGGTAAACACTTCTTCTTCTGTCTTTTATCTCCCAACAAAGCATAAGCCCTTTACCAGCTCAAATCAAGCTCTTGTAGATTTGTTCATAATTTAATTATTTTTGTTGGGGGGGGTGGGGGGGGGGGGGGGGGGGGGGGCACATTTGCTTGCTTTTGAACGTGAGCATTTTCCATACACATACTACAGGGTGTATTTTTAATGACTGAGGTTTTTGAAAATATTGCCCGTCCAATTTTTGTATTTACCTTTTATGTTGCATGAACTCCACAGAGGGTAAATACGGCAATATTTTAAAAAACCAAACAGTCATTAAAACTACACTCTATACTACTTCTAGTGCACTTAACATTATATTTGCAAGGGAGTTTTTTTTTTGTTTTTTGTGTGCATATCCTTTACAGGACATCGCTGTCAACACCAGCATCTTTCAGCTGTATGTTGATTTCTTGGCAAGATTACGCTCAGTAGTTTGCCATTGCTTTCTGAGCGGCCGGCTCACATACCCTGTAAGTTACCGATGCTGATTCGAACCACTGCTGATTCTCACCGTCATCACTGTTACCTACGAGAGTATACGAGATTACGGAGAAAAGTCGCTAACCTCTAAGCCAGGAAGCCGGCGCATGTGAATTAGCTTTCCTTATTACCAGTGTCCTTCGCCATCAGGCGAGCTCACTCTGCGACCTCTGAGGTACTTGTAATTTACACCCCGAAGTCATGGATGAGAAGTCAACATTTTAGTCCAGTTGACCAGTGTAGGGGTTTAACCCGCTACTTCAGCATCAGCACCACAGAAGTTTAAGAGTAAGCTCTCTTATCCAATCAGCCATGCTGACCTCTCATAATTGGCTGGAATGTGCAGTTTTTACAGGATGAGCTAGCCAGTCTCAAGGCTACACTCTTTGGTCACCTTTTATGACAAGCGTGGTATGTTAGACTGTGACTAGTCTATGCTTCCCTTATGGGGTTTGGTCACACACAGGGGAAACACTTGTTCTGTTATAATCTGACTGGTAAATGTCTCGATAAATAACACATTTGCTTGATTCTGCACTTGTATTTTTGGATTATAAGGCAATGAAAGGATGTCCCACTCACATTTCATGTACAAAATGATACTGGAATTTTTCTCCTATTTCTGATAAAATCTAAAAACACCTCAATATTGGAATTTTTCTCCTATTTCTGATAAAATCTAAAAACACCTCACATTTTTCTACATGCTGAGTACATTGAAAACCTGGAAGATTTATTTCTTTACATGTTTAGTGTGCTAAAAGGTAGGAAGATCTCTTACATGTTAAGCGCATTGAAATACTGGAAGATTTCTTGCGTGTTAAGTGCTTTGAACAACTGGAATATTTTACATGTTATGAAAATTGAATGGCTGGAAGATTTCTTACTTGTTAAGTTCTTTCAACAATTGAACAATTTCTTATATGTTAAGTTCATTTAATAATTGGAAGATTTTTTTTACATCGTAAGTACATTGAATGACTGGAAGATTTCTTACTTGTTAAGTACTTTCAACAATTGAAAGATTTCTTATATATTAAATACATTTAACAGCTGGAAGATTATTTACATCTTAGGTACATTGAATGACTGGAAGATTTCTTAAATATTAAGTTTGCTGAAGAGCTGAAAGATTTTTTTCATGTTACGTACATTGAACAACTGGAAGCTTTCATACTTTTTAAGTATGTCAAAGAGCTGGAAGATTTCTTTCATGTTACTTATAATGAACATAAGCACATTGATGGTACTTTGTACAATTAGGCAATTTCTGACAGTTTGGTACACCATACAGTTTGAAGATGTATTATTTAGGCTGCAAAAAAAAATATCATGTGATTAAAAACGCTATCATTCATTTTTTTTTTTTACATATTGTATGTTGTAACATTTTGCTTACAGAATTTAAGTTTTGAAAATGTCTAAACAAGTTCAGGAAATATTACATTTTAGATTTTCTTTAAAATGTAGCCTTATAGCAGATACTACCATTGGGGAATGAAATGCTAGGCCTACATATATTCTAAGCCGTGTTGTTTGTCCATCAAGAATGATGATGACCATTCACTTCATCCACTGGGGTTGAAAGTATGGAGCCGTGAGTTCTAAGATGACTGATAAGGCCTATTCTGGCTTGAAATGTTCTTTGACAATGTGGGCAAAGAATGCTTGACATTCCAGGAGGAGGATCTCCTGCAGTGGTTTTTCTGTCCAGCCTTTTATTCGTAGCTCTTGCAGTCCTGTTTGCTTCACAAGTGACTGCACCCTTGTGTAATGATGTGCGCCACAAATTTTGGTCTTTGGCAGCAGTCTCCAAGGTGTCATGATGAATTCCAAAAGCTTTCAATGAGATCTTCAGAGTGTCTTTAAAGCGTTTCCTCTGGCCACCTTGGGATCGTTTACCACAACGCAGCTCGCCATAAAAAATTTGTTTATGGAGCCTGTGATCTGGCATGCGAGTCAAGTGACCAGCCCAGCGAATCTGATTCTTCATTAGTAGAGTATGAATACTGGGCAGTGACGCTTTTTCTATTCTAAGCCATAGCATAATGAGGGCAAGTTCTCTTCTTTGTTACATTTCTTTCCAAGAACATTCTAAAGATGGTCTGGTACCGTGTTTATATGGTTGAGTCATCCCTAGAACTGTACAGATCAGAACACATCATCCTGCCTTTGCTAGGGATTGAACCCAGACCAGTCTTGACAGTCAAGTGCACTAAACCCCATGCCACTGCAGCTTCCATTTGAGATAACAAATGTAAAAAGATTGATAAAAAACATATCCATTTTCAGACATAAACGAGTGCACAAGTGGAACACACCAGTGTTCCGAGCAGTGTATAAACACTAATGGCTCCTACAACTGCTCGTGTTCAGATGGTAAAAGACTGGCCAATGATAACAGAAGCTGCGATGGTAATTATTTTAAAATTTTTATCATCATCGAATGAGTTGTGTTGCAATGTTTCGTCTAGCCTATAGCACAGTACAGCTGACTTTGACAAGCATTTTTCCGGTTTGCTTTTCCTAGCCTTTAACTATCTTATTTACCTTCAAGGCAGCAGGTTTATGTATCAGCTTGTCTTGTCTGATGTGTCCGACATGGGAGACCAGGGTGACCCCAAAAAAAAAAAACCAACAAATTTTTGAAAGTTTTGGGCATCATTGTGACGATGCAGAGGATTGGATGGAAATCAACAGTGGTTCCAGCAAGACGGGGCCACCCAACTCATATCAAATGACTCTCTTCTATCCTGGCTGAGAGAGCAATTTCAGAGGAGACTGATCAGCATGAAATGGGTCGGTAAGAGTTAAGTTGACACTGGAATGATAAGCACACTTTATTAGATTCATCATTGCCCATTAACATAATGTTTTTTACATTTGAAATAATCTTATATTCTTAAAATGCCATAAATGTAATACTTCTTGCATAGGAAATATTATTAAATTCTTCATTTTCCATTTATATAATACTTTTTACATTTGAAACATTCTTTGATTCTTAGTTTTTCATAAATATAATACTTTTTACGTGTGCAATATTCTTAGTTAATTTTCCATTGCTGTTCACATGGTCAATATTCTTAGATTCTTAGCTTTACATAAATTAATACTATTTACATTTGAAATATTCTTAGATTCATAATTTCCCACTAATGTAATACTTTTGTACATATGCAATGTGTCTTCCACTCCAGCTTGTGATGAGCACCACTGGGGACCCAGCTGTGGAAATGTTTGTGGCTGTGACCCCGTGGGAACTGATATATGCGACCCAGTTACAGGTTGCCAGTGCAACACAGGTTGGGGTGGCCAGAAGTGTTCTGAGGATAAAGATGAGTGTTCTCAGAGTACTAGTCTTTGTCCGGATCCCTCAGTGTGTGTCAACACACCTGGGTCGTATATATGCCAGTGTAGGAGTGGCTTCCAATTTGTCAACATGACATGTATAGGTAATGTTTGTGTTTATAATTAAAACATGTTTGGTCTTTATAAACTGTTTTGTTTTGAAAACAATACTGCATAGTCATACAGTTGAAAGTAAGAAAGATTTTAACTTGAGCAAGGTATAAGGAGTGACTCTCGATGTACACACCTTGAGCAAGGTATAAAGAGTGACTCTTGATGTACACACCTTGAGATGTATTGGACATATTGTGCTAGCTCCATCTTTGTGTATACTAGTCGGCACTTGAGGGGTGATGTGTTCAGTGTCACATCAGCTGCCTTTATTTCCCTAGACATTTTCTGATACCAATTTTAGGCTGGGCCGACTTGAGAGCGCAGTTAGAGAGTACAAGTGTCTGGACAGTGTGTTCACAGAGGTTGGAAGACTGGATAGAGAGTACAAGTATCTGGGCAGTGTGTTCACAGAGGTTGATAGACTGGATAGAGAGTACAAGTATCTGGACAGTGTGTTCACAGAGGTTGATAGACTGGATAGAGAGTACAAGTGTCTGGACAGTGTGTTCACAGAGGTTGATAGACTAGATAGAGAGTATAAGTATCTGGACAGTGTGTTCACAGAGGTTGATAGACTGGATAGAGAGTACAAGTATCTGGGCAGTGTGTTCACAGAGGTTGGAAGACTAGATAAAGAGATAGAAATAAGAATACAGAAAGCAGACATCATCATCTATCAAACTGCACCTATCCTAGAACATCTAAATATCAACATCAATACAAAACAGGAAGCTGTGAGATGCTTTATTAGTCCCAACACTGTGTTACCAGTGCCGGACGTAGACAGTCCTAGAAACACGCAGAGGTAAAATCACATCACGTGAGATAAGGTGCATAAGAAACCCAGTTGGAAAAACATGAAGAGATAAATAGACAAATGAGAAACTAAGAACAAGTGTAGTGATAACATCTGTTACTGACTCTATAGAAGAATTAGATGGTTCAGACATTTAGCTAGAATGGAACAAGATCAAACAGTGGTTAGAGTGTTCTACATGAGAACATCAGGATACAGGGTGAGAGGGCGACCCAGGAAGAGTTGTATAGAAGGAGTAAGAGGAACATTGAAGAAATAAAATATGACGTTAATATCCCTTTACAGGGCAGACGTTTGTCCATTTTTAAGCCCTGAACGGGCAAGATTTTTTCAGGTTCTGTAACATTTTGGGTTACGTTAGTAAAACCATCACATATAAGTTGTTAGTCAACAGAGTTTAGTCACATAAACAGAAAAATAAAGGGAAAAGCATGTAGAATATTTTACTTATGTGAATATTGTACTCGCATGAATATTGGGCTAATCCACACATGAACACAAATATTTACAAAATACAACATATTGATTGTGATTAACAGTCTTCTATACTGCAATTTACAAAAACATTTTCAGAATTAGAATCACTTTCTTCAAAGTGTGTATGTACACTGCCCACGCTGGTATCAATGATATCTATCTGCAATTCAGTCATCTTCGTGCACTTAAATGTCACTTAAATTGAACCCAGCAAAATCTCTGCTATCACTTGAAGTATCATCGCAGAATTTTGAAATACAAAGCGTAAAACCCCCCAAAAACTATCAAAAAAAATCCGTTCAAATTCAAAGTACACTCTTGCAAATGGCGGCCACATTGTCAAGTTATCGGCGAAACTGAAAGTAGGCAATCGGAAGTCTCGGAAAGCAGCGAGATCACGTTTTTAAAATGTTCACTATTCACGGACACTTTCGGACGCTTTGCCCGTCCACGGGTAAAGCCGCTTTCAGCCGCTACGCCCAGTAAAGGGATATAAGAAAAACGAAACACAGACAGTTACATCTTCCTCCTCTCTGCAACACTTCACGCCAAAATCAGCAGCACAACAGAAGAAAGAAGAATATCAACACTCTTACCACAGACATAGATGAATGTGATAGCAATATTGCAATGTGGTAATAGTTGTTATAACTTGTTTTCATATAATTATCAACTCTTTTATCACAGACATAGATGATTGTGATATCCTACAACAATGTGGTAATAGTTGTTATAACATGTTGTCATATAATTATCACCACTTTTATGACAAACATAGATGAATGTGAAAGCTACAACAAAGTGATAACAGTTGTTATAACATGTTTTCTACATTCTCAACACTTTTATCACAGACATAAATGAATGTGCCAACAAAAAAACATGTGATCATATTTGTGTAAACACAATTGGCAACTACACATGTTCATGCTTCAGTGGATTCTTAGCCATTGGAGATCGGTGCTTGGGTAAGTGTGGATTTATAAGTTTGACTTGTTACAGTGTTTTGGTATGTGTGTATTTATAAGTTTGATGTGTTACAGTGTTTGGGTTTGTATTGTGTGTTGATTTATAAACTAGTTAGTGTTTTAGTAGATATGTATTGTGTATGGATTTGTAAGCTAGTTACAGTGTTTTGGTATGTATTGTGTGTGGATTTGTAAACTAGTTACAATGTTTGGGTATGTATTGTGTATGGATTTGTAAGCTAGTTGCAGTGTTTTGGTATGTATTGTGTGTGGATTTGTAAACTAGTTACAATGTTTTGGTATGTATTGTGTGTGGATTTGTAAACTAGTTACAATGTTTTGGTATGTATTGTGTGTGGATTTGTAAACTAGTTACAATATTTGGGTATGTATTGTGTATGGATTTGTAAGCTAGTTACAGTATTTGGGTATGTATTGTGTATGGATTTGTAAGCTAGTTACAGTATTTGGGTATGTATTGTGTATGGATTTGTAAACTAGTTACAATATTTGGGTATGTATTGTGTATGGATTTGTAAACTAGTTACAATATTTGGGTATGTATTGTGTATGGATTTGTAAGCTAGTTACAGTATTTGGGTATGTATTGTGTGTGGATGTGTAAACTAGTTACAATGTTTTGGATGTATTGTGTGTGGATTTGTAAGCTAGTTGCAGTGTTTTGGTATGTATTGTGTATGGATTTGTAAACTAGTTAAAATATTTGGGTATGTATTGTGTATGGATTTGTAAGCTAGTTACAGTATTTGGGTATGTATTGTGTATGGATTTGTAAGCTAGTTACAGTATTTGGGTATGTATTGTGTATGGATTTGTAAACTAGTTACAGTATTTGGGTATGTATTGTGTATGGATTTGTAAGCTAGTTACAGTATTTGGGTATGTATTGTGTATGGATTTGTAAGCTAGTTACAGTGTTTTGGTATGTATTGTGTGTGGATTTGTAAACTAGTTACAATATTTGGGTATGTATTGTGTATGGATTTGTAAACTAGTTACAATATTTGGGTATGTATTGTGTGTGGATTTGTAAACTAGTTACAATATTTGGGTATGTATTGTGTATGGATTTGTAAGCTAGTTACAATGTTTTGGTATGTATTGTGTATGGATTTGTAAGCTAGTTACAGTATTTGGGTATGTATTGTGTGTGGATTTATAAGCTAGTTACAATGTTTGGGTATGTATTGTGTATGGATTTGTAAATTAGTTACAGTATTTGGGTATGTATTGTGTATGGATTTGTAAGCTAGTTACAGTATTTGGGTATGTATTGTGTATGGATTTGTAAGCTAGTTACAGTAGTTTGGGTATGTATTGTGTATGGATTTGTAAACTAGTTACAATATTTGGGTATGTATTGTGTATGGATTTGTAAACTAGTTACAATATTTGGGTATGTATTGTGTATGGATTTGTAAGCTAGTTACAGTATTTGGGTATGTATTGTGTGTGGATTTGTAAACTAGTTACAATGTTTTGGTATGTATTGTGTGTGGATTTGTAAACTAGTTACAGTGTTTGGGTATGTATTGTGTGTAGATTTATAAGCTGGTTACAGTGTTTGGGTATTTGTTGGATTATAAACTGCTCTAGTTACAGTGTTTGTGGATGGGTGGAATTTGTATGCTAGACTAGTTACAGTGTTTGTGTGTGGATTTGTAATCTCAAGGGGGGATTTGAACATCTAGACCATCAGACCAGCATGCTACTCTTCACGCCACCCATATCAAGTATGTTTGCCGCCAATAAAATTGCGGCACATTCATTGGTTGAACATTTGTTTAATTTTCCTGAAGCTATGTGTTTGTGATGTGCCATCACATTTGGTAGGCCTTTAGACCAAGGAGCAATAGGTGGCCAATCTTTCCCTCATTATGGCAGACAATGAGCCCAGGTGTTGAACCCACGTTAACTGTGCTCGTGACATTACCAGCGCAGTTCGCTGTCAACTTTACTAGCCCTCCCGCCACATTTCCTGTTGCCCAGGCTAAAATTGATTGATTGATTGATTGATTGATTTAGGAACCGACATCACAGCATTCGGGACATTCCCATAAGCGCTCCGTCCCCATCCTCAGCAACCAGCGAAGAGTTCCAACACTAATAGTTCCAGTAGCAATCTGATTATATGTCCGTCTCGCCTTTCCTCTGAGCGTCGAGCGTCGGCCAGATCCCCTCGTCACTCCTCTAAACTTGATACCAGGATGTACCAGGATAACTGAAGGCAGCCACTGTTATATTGACCACATTTCTTGATGTCCAGCCTAAAACTGATACCAGGAAATGCGTGGAGAGCTACAGACAGCCACTGTTATATTGACCACATTTCTTGATGTCCAGCCTAAAACTGATACCGGGAAATGCCTGGAGAACTGAAGGCAGCCACTGTTATATTGACCACATTTCTTGGTGCCCAGTGTAAAATTGATACCAGGAAATGCGTGGAGAGCTACAGACAGCCACTGTTATATTGACCACATTTCTTGGTGCCCAGCCTAAAATTGATACTGGGAAATGCCTGGAGAACCAAAGGCAGCCGCTATTATATAATATTGACCATGTCATCCATTGAGTGTTGATTGATTTGTAAAAATAAGGTACTATCCCCATATATCTAATATTCCTTACGGCACAGAAAAGGGACCCTAGCTTACTTTTAAAAAATACTTTTCTTGGTACAGAATAAGTCAATATCAGTCATTTACTGGAATCTCAAGCAAACAGCCTATATAAATACCGGTTGTTTCCTCTCCAGCCTCTATGGCAAAGAGGTTACGGACGCAATTTGTAATCCAGAATACCACATTTGAAACAGCTGCCAGCGATTTGAAAGTAGACCAACTTGCTTTGATGTTCATGCAATGGTATGAGTGCTGGTCATGCAGAAATCAATGGCAAACTACTTTTTTTAAAACTTTTCTTGGTACAGAATAAGTCAATATCAGTCATTTAGAGGATTCCCAAGCAAACAGCCTATATAAATACTGGTTGGGTTCTCTCCAGGCCAAAAAAATATGAACTAATACACTACAGAATGTAAACTTGCCAATAAATCACAAACAGCCAAATAATGCAGGGGTTGACTGTGACATCCTATAAATGATATGCAACTAACTTTCTCTGCAGATATTGATGAATGCGCCATGCCACAGATAAGCAAGTGCGATCAGCTGTGCAGGAACACTCAAGGAAGTTTTGCATGTGAATGCTACGATGGTTATCTTCTCAACACCACCACCAGAAACACTTGCTATAGTAAGTCACATATACGTCTAGACATGACATGTGTATCTAGACATGGCTTGATTTTCAACCAATCAGTAAAGTTCACGCTGCGCAGTGAATAGTTGACTGGACTGAATCTCCAACTGTGTCTGTCTTTTGCTCTGGTGTACACTCTGGTGAGCTTGTTTGCTTATCTTTTGATGATATCTCCCCACTTATATGCTTGCCTTTTTCGTTTGCCCTTTATCTCTAACAGGAGCATAGGTCCTTAACTAACTCATATCATTCCATCCTCACTCCATCCTCACTCCATCCTCACTCCATCCTCACTCCATCCTCATTCCATCCTCACTCCATCCTCATTCCATCCTCACTCCATCCTCACTCCATCCTCACTCCATCCTCACTCCATCCTCACTCCATCCTCACTCCATCCTCATTCCATCCTCACTCCATCCTCATTCCATCCTCACTCCATCCTCACTCCATCCTCACTCCATCCTCACTCCATCCTCACTCCATCCTCACTCCATCCTCACTCCATCCTCACTCCATCCTCATTCCATCCTCACTCCATCCTCACTCCATCCTCACTCCATCCTCACTCCATCCTCACTCCATCCTCACTCCATCCTCACTCCATCCTCATTCCATCCTCACTCCATCCTCATTCCATCCTCACTCCATCCTCACTCCATCCTCACTCCATCCTCACTCCATCCTCACTCCATCCTCATTCCATCCTCACTCCATCCTCATTCCATCCTCACTCCATCCTCACTCCATCCTCACTCCATCCTCACTCCATCCTCACTCCATCCTATCTTTTGCTATCTCCTGCAGCTCTCTCTCTCTCTCTCTCTCTCTCTCTCTCTCTCTCTCCTCTCTCTCTCTCTCTCTCTCTCTCTGTGTGTGGGTGGGGTGGGGGATGTGTGGGTGGATGGCAGATGGGTGGGTGAGTGGGGGATGTGTCTCATAACATGGTAATATGCATTGTTTACGTTTACAACATTCTTTTGACAATGTTTTTTTCCTATGTGAATGTATTATGCACTATTGATGAATGAAAGATGAGTGATTGGAAGAGCTGAATGTAAGACGCGTCTGCGTACCCAATGTGTTACTCTTTGAAAATAAAATTTGTTCCTTCGTTCTCTCTCTTTCTCGCTCCCTCTCCCTCCCTCCCTCTCTCTCTATCTCTCTCTCTCTCTCTCTCTATCTCTCTCTCTCTCTTCCTCCTCCTCTCAATCCTCCCTGTATTGTTAATCTCTGTGTATGATTCTCTTCTTGTCTGTACTTAGTTCTCCCTCTATTTCACTTGCCCTGTGTGTTTCTATTGGTAAAATTAATCGGCAGACCATTTGGCATAAACATCACTCAAATATATGCCCCAACAAGGCATATATTGCAAGATGGAAAACATACTAACCAATAAAAAGATGTCATTTGAAATGAAAAAAAAAGTGTTGAGGAGCTACATAGAACCTGTACTTTTGTACTTCACTAAGCTCTCTCTCACAAAGTTCTCCTTCACTAAGCTCTCTCTCACAAAGTTCTCCTTCACTAAGCTCTCTCTCTCACTAAGCTCTCTCTCACAAAGTTCTCCTTCACTAAGCTCTCTCTCACAAAGTTCTCCTTCACTAAGCTCTCTCTCACAAAGTTCTCCTTCACTAAGCTCTCTCTCACAAAGTTCTCCTTCACTAAGCTCTCTCTCACAAAGTTCTCCTTCACTAAGCTCTCTCTCACAAAGTTCTCCTTCACTAAGCTCTCTCTCACAAAGTTCTCCTTCACTAAGCTCTCTCTCACAAAGTTCTCCTTCACTAAGCTCTCTCTCACTAAGTTCTCCTTCACTAAGCTCTCTCTCACAAAGTTCTCCTTCACTAAGCTCTCTCTCACAAAGTTCTCCTTCACTAAGCTCTCTCTCTCACCAAGCTCTCTCTCACAAAGTTCTCCTTCACTAAGCTCTCTCTCACTAAGTTCTCCTTCACTAAGTTCTCCCTCACTAAGCTCGCTCTCACCAAGTTCTCTCTCACTAAGTTCTCATTCACTAAGCTCTCCTTCACTAAGCTTTCTCTCACTAAGTTCTCTCTCACTAAGCTCTCTCTAAGTTCTCTCTCACTAAGCTCTCTCTCACTAAGTTCTCCTTCACTAAGCTCTCTCTCACCAAGTTCTGCTTCACCTCTCTCTCACTAAGTTCTCCTTCAGTAAATTCTCCCTCACTAAGCTCTCTCTCACCAAGTTCTCTCTCACTAAGTTTTCCTTCACTAAGTTCTCTCTCACTAAGCTCTGCATTAGTGATTCTGTCATACCATTTAAGAACAATTAAAAGTTATTGCATGTCCTTTACAGGATGTATCAGTCAACCCCTGGATTTTTTGGCTGTTCGTGATTCCTGGGCAAGTTTACACTCAGTAGTTTGCCATTGCTTTCTGATTGACCGGCACTCATACCATTTCATCAAAAACCAATCTAGGCGGCCTGCTGCCAAATTGCCCACAGCTATATTTCGAACACGGATTTGCGGGATTATGAGCTGCATCCGTAACCCTTTCGCCATGGAGCGAGCTAGATAATGAATAATGAGATGATGAAAGCAGGCATTAAATCCTCATCCGACTGTATTGGCAATATGTATATGCCTTTAAAATGCACATGACCAATTCATGGCTATCACAAATTATTACATTTTGTCTTAACAGGAGATCCGTCAGCAAAGGACTGTGGACGAGCAACTAACTGTAGCCATGATTGTGCATTTGAAAATGGTCAAGAAATATGCTTTTGTCAGCCTGGATATCAGATGGCCTCTGACAACTTCACCTGTATAGGTGAGTGTTATCATCATCATCATCCAGTGCCATTCTCACAGTGAATGTTATCGGTAATGAAACTCCACTTTATTTGATTCATGTCTTTATCACGCTGACTTTATCCACTTTGTTTTCTTCATCCTAATGTAATCTTCGTTGTCAGTGTGTATCCGATAAAAATTAAGAAGGAAATCTACAAAGATTTATGTTAATCGTTTTATCTACATCAATCCAATGTTCATATGTCCATTCTGGTAACTGAACTTCACGTATTGTTCATTTTACTAGACATTAATGAATGCTTGGAGGACCCTTGTTTTACTGGAAATGGAAGTTGCAAAAATTTGAATGGATCTTTTACCTGTGTTTGTAGTGATGGACTGAAGCTAGCGGAAGACGGACGTACTTGCCAAGGTACAGTATTATTTATTAAATTCCATATTTCATTCCACTCAAGCCACACTTTTCTTTCAAACCAGTTCCTACTGAAAATATTTCTCTTTTTCTTTTACGTTTAAGACTTCTAGTGGAATATAGTCCCACAACTAAGTATACCAAGCCCTTTGTAGGCTCATTATGGTTGGTTGGATGTTGGCTGAATTTGTCTGTGGTGTCAGATATGGTTGGATGTTTGCTGAATGTGCCTGTGGTGTGAGATATGGTTGGATGTTGGCTGAATTTGTCTGTGGTGTGAGATATGGTTGGATGTTGGCTGAGTTTGTCTGTGGTGTGAGATATGGTTGGATGTTGGCTGAATTTGTCTGTGGTGTGAGATATGGTTGGATGTTGGCTGAATTCGTCTGTGGTGTGAGATATGGTTTTATGTTGGCTGAATTTGTCTGTGGTGTGAGATAGCCAATCCCAGACCACCCCCTCCCCCCTTCACATTTTATGACATTCACAAGGTGTTATTCTTGGCTTGCCCTTTGGGGCCTCAGTAGCACTAGTAGTCTCAAGACCTGTTCGCTATGACAACTGGTCTAATGCCGGTTTATATTCACTCCCAAAATTGACTGGGTTCCAAACCTTGACACTAGGTCTAGAGGTCCCAGACTTCCTGAGCTTGTGTTTGCGCAAGGTCCCTCATGAATTCTGAAGCAGTCTGTGTACTGTGAGGCCAACAGTTGATCAATTGTAATTTACAAGGGTCATAGTCATAATGTTCAACTCTTCTGGGTTATAATTAGGATGTAAATTATAACTGTTTAATAGTAACTTAGTACAGAATGACGTGTTGCTTTTGTAACAGACTTACAAAGCATGCTACGTAAACTCACATGCTATGTAAAATCACATGCTACGTAAAATTGCATGCAACGGAAAATCAAAACTTGTATGTTCCACATGGATTGGAGTGGCTTGCATCACTTGAAAAGACAAAAGTCAAGAGCATATCATGGATTTTGTGCCCAGGACACACCTGTGTGCAAGGAAATTAACAGGCTGATAGACAGGCTGCAGCTTCTTTGGGCAGCAAACTAGATCATGACAGGGCTATTGTGGTGAAGGTTTTCAGTGGCAAGTGCAGCAGAACAAACACAGAACCCACATCTGGACAGACTAATTGAGCGGGCAGTGAGCAGTGGGTCTGGACAACACTACATGGGTAGAGGAAAATATAGGCAGATGTTCAGTCAGATTGTCATTAGTACCTTCAGCATGGGAGCTCTTTGTTGGCTACTGAAGGAAGGGGCATAGTGTACGTAGGGATGCCTTGTGTGCAATGATGTTGAGTCTTGATTTCATGTTTCTATATCTATTTAAGTATTCAGTTTTGTATATAATTGTTTTATAGATACCATTTTTCAACATATAGAATTTCATGATTTATGTATGAGGACTATTCCAAAATCAACCACCGATCGGCTGGTAAAAATAAACCTGTTGCCATAGCGACACCTTTCTTTGCTTGCACCATTCTTCTTCTTCTTCTGCTGCATTCATCCGGATTTTTTTTTCTGATGTGACTGCGTTGTGCCTGTTTACAGCAGAGCTGCGTTCTTGCGCTGTTAGGCCGACACATCCGACTTCTGCGGGCATTTGTTGACCGGGTTAACCTTCCCGGGCTTGCACCATTCAGTAGTCTTTTAGCTTACTACACATCAACCTACAGTCACATTTGTTCAGTGGTTCACAAATCGTGAACAAATAAACATGGACATTGTTATTGCCATTCCTGCCAGCTGTGAAATTCATGATGTGATTCATTTTCTTCAAGCAGAAGGCCAAAATGCAGCTGAGATTCATCGTTGATTGTGTTATGTGTACGGTGATAACATTATGAGTAACAGTTCTGTGAGAGATTGGTGCAGGAAATTTAGAGATTAGCGCAAAGATGTGCATGATGAGGGTGAACAAGAACATTTGTACGTGTGACAGATGAGCTCATTCAAAAATTCATGACACTAGAGACTACAATAACGTCACAAGTTTATTGTGAAACACTGAAGAAGTTTTGTTGGTCAATCCTGAAAGGCGCAGAATGATCACCAGTGCCATCATTATCCTGCACGACAATGCACAGCCCCACACTGCAGGTCGCACAAAGGCTTTACTTGAGTGGTTTAAGTGGGACATTTTCATCCCCCTCCCGCCGCCGCCGCCGCTGTGCACGCTTACAGTTGGCGTGAAGTGATTATCATCTCTTCAGCAAGATGACATCAGCCATGTCATGATGGTACCAATGTTTTAGTTGAAGAAAGTCTTGTTGTGATACACAAGATTTTCTTCTCATTTGCTGTTGTTCTAGTAATGTCTAAACATGAAGTCTTGTCTTTTTTTATGTCAACATCATCATGTGCCTGCCTAATGGTGTAGGCTTTCACATCTTTCCACAGATCTCAGTCCTTAGTGTTCCAGATCAGTTCTATTGATGTTTCTTCATGTTGCCATCCCAGTCCATCCAGCCTGATCCTGTCCTATCAGTCTTCCCCTGCCTCATTTATCACTGTTCTTTCATGTTTTCCAAATGCATTTTCTCACTGTTTGACCAAAGAACATTGTTAGTTTCTGACTTATAATTATATATAATTTGTGGTAATGGGTTAAGGTTCTCTGACCTGGGCTCCCAGATCCATCCAGCCTCAAATGGATACCTGGAAATATCGTAGGAGGTAAAAACAACTGGCATGATGTTGACCACATCAGCCCTGGAGTGCCAGTTTGTCTATACCAACATGAGGCTTGCACCATATTCCCAGTATACTTCAACAAGTTTAGAAAGAGTCCTTTATATTACATTACGAGTTGCTTGGTACAATATGTTATACAGCCAAAGTTTTCTGGTTTCTTTCAGTGTGTCAGCCTTGGTATAATAACATGGTATAAAGCCAAGCTTTTCTTGTTTCTTTCAGCGTGTGAGCCTTGGTACTATGGGAAAAACTGTACCAGCTCGTGCTCTTGCAACATGACCAACACCGCAGAATGTTTGGCATCCAATGGCACATGTGTATGCATCGGCGGATGGAATGGCACCGCATGCTCAGATGACATAAATGAGTGTCCTGGGATTGTATGTGCGAATAATTCTCGTTGTGAGAATACTCCTGGCTCTTATAAATGTGTCTGCAGTATTGGATATTTCCCCACATCACTTGGAGAGTGTGTCCGTGAGTTACAGACAATTGTTGACATTTTATTGTGCTCTTTGCCTGTGAAATGCTACTGTGATTCATTTGTTAATCTATCAAGCTGTAGAAGACAATACAAGTTCTAGTAGAAGTAAATTATTTAGTTTTCAACTATAAATATGTCTATAATTTAAGTAGAAAATAAGCTTAAAGTTGCTTAAAAGTCGACAGGGTTGACTTCATTGCACCGGGTTTTATCCCATATGGTTCTGTCTCTTGCCGCAGTGCAGAAAGCGTCGCACAAAGCATGCGACTAGCAAGCTCTAGCGATGACCCACAGGAGTCTCCAAACAATTTAACTCGTGAACCGAAGAACGTGGCCCGGAATCGAACCCACAACCTTCGGAGCCCGAGTCAAACGGCTTGACCACTTCGCCACGGAGAATCCCCAATAAGCAGACAACCAAGAAATATCTAATAGTGGTGGAAATTATTTCTGAAGGAAATGCAAAGGATATCATAGATGGACAGAAAAACATTTGAAACTGTCCTTTGAGAAAGAAATGAAAACCAACCATACATTTATTAGAGAAATTGGTCATCGACAGTGAAATGTTTTTGAGCAAGTTAGGAGAAACTAACTTGAAAACTTAGTGACGGCTGGCATAATTGATGGGAAAAGAACAAGGGGGAGGCAAAGAGATAAATACCTGGATGGACTGGCCACATGAAATAATCGGGACAAGAGCACAGACCTGATCCGAGGTTGGTAATTTTTTGAGATAGCAAACGGGGATAACCCATGCTTATTGGGATGGCACATGATCATGATAATAATTTATTTGTATGTTTTGCTATCTTCAAACACACTTTTATGAATATCATTTTTGAGATGCATAAACGTGCTTTGTAAATTACTAAAACAATAGGTTTTTACTTATTGTAATTATGAAAAGTGACGGGTGGAAACAGTATATAAAAAAAGTACTACCAATCAGCACTCGTTGGGCGATGCGGTCAGTATCAAGTCAGCTGCTTTTACATTTTAGGACAATTCCTGGTATCCATTTTAGGCTGGAAAAACCTGAAGCCCAAATCAGTTTATACAAAATCCACAGCTCCCAAATAAATAGTGTATTTGGTCATATATTTTACCAGTGGAGAATCTAAATATCAAAAATAAAATGCTGCTGCCACAATCAAATTCAAAAGTAGGACATTATTTCCAGTGATGTTTCATTAAAAAATTAAATAAATAGCCCTTTTACACAGCTTGAGGTTTAATAGGCACATGGGTCTAGATCCATTTTTGTGTAGACTAATATGCGATTCATAAGCCCACTTACCCGCGTTTAAAACACAGCAGTGACCGATTTGGCAGCAGACCACGTTGCGCTGGGTTTTAACGAGTTGGTATGGGAGCTGGTTGTTCAGAAACCAATAGCAAACTACTGAAAGTAAACTTGCCAAGACATCAACAACAGCAGTAAAATGCTGGTGTTGACAGCGATGTCTTGTAAAAAGGATATGCCAAAATTTTTAAAAATCAAAACTCCAGGGGTTATGGGGTCATTATCACGCCAACTTGCTTCACTTCCCAAGACATTTACTGGCATCCATTTTAAGTTGGGTCAACCTGGGAGCCACGTTAATGTTTAAAATCCCCCTCAGGCAAGTGTCTAGCCACTACACTACTGCAGCTCCCCCCTTTATGTACAGTTCAATAGGATTTGAGCAAGTATGGTATTGTTAAACTGCATTTTCTCACTTCAAGGACCATAAAGTGTGTTGATCTTATCAGGGAGTTGCCACATTGGATAGATAATTGTCAATTTAGATACACCAAGTAGTTAATATATGAAGTAAAGGGCTAGCTTTTATGTCTGTTTTATTAGGCATGGCATTTGCCATGAGTGTGATATACTATATGTGAGATGGTGTATCATATATTCACAGCATGTGATGACGCAAATTATGGCCAGGACTGTCTCAATGTCTGCAACTGCACTGCAGCCAACACAGAAGACTGCAATGACATTAATGGAACATGTACTTGCAAGCCAGGCTGGCAGGGCTCCAACTGTGATATAGATGTTGATGAATGCACAGAAAATGGCAGTTATTGTGGGCTGCATGAAGTCTGTAATAACTTGAATGGAGGCGCCGAGTGTTTGTGTAAAAATGGATATTATCAGCCTAATCCTGGAGACGATTGTCAAGGTATGTTACGTTATGGTTTGAGTAACAATTAATGGATTCATAAATTAATACGTGCTTGTTAGCATTATTGAAATGTTGGAGAAAAAAAAAGGACAAACAATGATATCCTAAAACAGCTTAATATATAAAAGTCACTACTCAAAGAAAACAATAAGGAAAAATAAGATGTGCTATTGCCACATCAAAAGACAAAGAAATCTACTAAAAATCGCAATGGGAGAAAGAGTTAAACGCTTGAACTGAGGGGCATTACAGTACCATCAGCATGAGAATTCTTCATTGGCTTCTGAAGAAAGGGATATCCCAAGTGCAGTGATATTTATTCTTGAACTCATACTCATAGCCTTTTGTTGTCTCTTACGCTGGCATTTCAAGGTCGAACTCATATACATGGCCTTTTGTTGTCTCTTACGCTGGCATTTCAAGGTCTTCTTCTTGAACTCATATACATGGACTTTTGTTGTCTCTTACGCTGGTATTTCAGGGTCTTCTTCTTGAACTCATATACATGGCCTTTTGTTGTCTCTTACGCTGGTATTTCAGGGTCTTCTTCTTGAACTCATATACATGGACTTTTGTTGTCTCTTACGCTGGCATTTCAAGGTCTTCTTCTTGAACTCATATACATGGCCTTTTGTTGTCTCTTACGCTGGTATTTCAGGGTCTTCTTCTTGAACTCATATACATGGCCTTTTGTTGTCTCTTACGCTGGTATTTCAGGGTCTTCTTCTTGAACTCATATACATGGCCTTTTGTTGTCTCTTACGCTGGTATTTCAGGGTCTTCTTCTTGAACTCATATACATGGCCTTTGTTGTCTTTTACGCTGGCATTTCAAGGTCTTCTTCTTGAACTCATATACATGGACTTTGGTTGTCTTTTACGCTGTCATTTCAGGGTCTTCTTCTTGAACTCATATACATGGCCTTTTGTTGTCTCTTACGCTGGTATTTCAGGGTCTTCTTCTTGAACTCATATACATGGCCTTTTGTTGTCTCTTACGCTGGTATTTCAGGGTCTTCTTCTTGAACTCATATACATGGCCTTTTGTTGTCTCTTACGCTGGTATTTCAGGGTCTTCTTCTTGAACTCATATACATGGCCTTTTGTTGTCTTTTACGCTGGCATTTCAAGGTCTTCTTCTTGAACTCATATACATGGACTTTTGTTGTCTTTTACGCTGGCATTTCAGGGTCTTCTTCTTGAACTCATATACATGGCCTTTTGTTGTCTTTTACGCTGGCATTTCAGGATCTTCTTCTTGAACTCATATACATGGCCTTTTGTTGTCTTTTACGCTGGCATTTCAGGGTCTTCTTCTTGAACTCATATACATGGCCTTTTGTTGTCTTTTACGCTGGCATTTCAAGGTCTTCTTCTTGAACTCATATACATGGCCTTTTGTTGTCTTTTTACGCTGATATTTCAGGGTCTTCTTCTTGAACTCATATACATGGCCTTTTGTTGTCTTTTTACGCTGATATTTTAGGGTCTTCTTCTTGAACTCATATACATGGACTTTTGTTGTCTTTTACGCTGGCATTTCAGGGTCTTCTTCTTGAACTCATACTCATAGCCTTTTGTTGTCTCTAACGCTGACATTTCAAGGTCTTCTTCTTCTTTCACATTTTATTCCACCATTTGGGCATAGTCCCTTAACCACCTCGTCCCAAGCCCTCCTATTCTTATTTTCCCTTCTTGTCCTCCCCATATTTTTCATTTGTTTCACATTCCAAGATATTCACATCACATGTCTCAGAAACTATACTGCTGACTGACATGGGCAGTTACGCTTCTGCACATCTTGCAATATCTGACTGCATGTATCATGTCATGTGTTGAATTATATATACCTTTTGTAAAGCAAAAACTTTGCCAGATTTCTTTAAAATGTTCAGACTAAGTGTAAGAAGTGCAATGATTGGTACACTTAAAGAACAGCCTTTCACACATGGTACAATTCTAGGGACAAAAAGAGTTTATGCTAATCTTATATATAAAAGGCAATCTCCGTCTTTATGTATGTATGTATGTCCTTTATTTGTTCGCGAACGGCTCATCCGATTGAGATGAAATTTTCTACACGCCTTCCTTTCATTCCAGCACTGCCAACTGTGATATTTTGTTAGTGTGAAATCGCCTGCTTACTCAGTATTATTTCATTTTTCATTTTTCATTATAATTTCATATATCTCAGGGGACCTAACTCTGTAAAAGTTATTTCAAGGGGCATAACTTTTCTGTATAACTTATAGTCATATTGTGGCATCGTTTTCAAAGATTTATAAACTCTTTGTCCATAGTTATGTACCGGCCTATGAGTTATAATAAATAATGATACAATCTGTAAGGCATTTTCAAAGTTTTCATAAAAATAATGCACAATGCATAACATTGTAACTCATCTTGTTTTGCTTAAGAAGTTACGTAGTCATGCAGGTGATTAGAAAGAGTTTTCATTAAAATAATGGATGGTGTGTGGAAGGACATTCTTTTAAGTTACTTTTTTGTTGTATGAATTTAATGAGACGCTACCCGCCAGGAGCTGGGCAAAGCCACGCCGGGTCAGATAGATAGACAGACCCACCTTTTCGCTGCAGTTGTCTACAGGCATATGCGTTAAAATCCTCCTCCTCCTCTCCCCTCCTCATTTAATTCATATAAGTAGTCATATAAGACAGACAGACAGACAGACAGAAAGACAGACAGACAGACAGACATACAGTCGGGAACGGGAACTTATATGACTACTTATATGAATTAAATGAGATGCTCGCCATCAGGGGCTGGGCGAAGCCGGGCCGGATCAGACAGGACAGACAGACATATAGACAGACAGACAGACAGATAGATAGTCGGGAACGGGAACGGGAGCTTATATGACTACTTATATGAATTAAATGAGATGCTCCACACCAGGAGTTCGGGCGATGCCGGGCCAGGTCAGACAGACAGACAGACAGACAGACAGACAGACAGACAGACAGTCGGTAATGGGAACGAGAACTTATATGACTACTTATATGAATTAAATGAGATGCTCCCCACCAGGGCCTGGGGCGAAGCCGGGCCGGGTCAGCTAGTAGTTCATAAAATATAACGCTTGCTCACAGATGCTCCACTGCTTAGGGGGAATACTGTGTTTTTCGTAATTGTGTCCTGTAAAACTGCATTACTTTGTGTTATTTTATATTGTTTAAATTTCCACAGCTTTACTGTAGTTTCTCTAATTGTATTCATACTTTAACACTGCTTAGAGAGAGCATTAAAAAGTAATTACTCAGTAAGTAAAAAGTAATTTTACACACCTTAAGTGCATTCAGCATATGGTGCTATACCCATATTTGTAATGACCAATCGCCACGGGGTCGCTGATGTACTCAGTATCACACCGACCACCTTTACTTCCCGTACATTTCCTGGTAGCCATTTTAGGCTGGTTTGACCTGGCAACCTAGGTCAATTTGAATAATTTGAATCTGCCAGCGGATGACCATCTGGCCACTACGCTACCGCAGCATCCGGAGGGACCATTGCCTCTGGTTTAATGCAGAGAATTAGTTTGCTGCCGCTGATTAACTTGATCATTTTGTGTATCATTTCACAGACATCAATGAGTGCTTAGTTGCCACACTCCACAATTGCACAGATCCTAGGAAATGCAACAATACAGATGGTGCTTTTGAGTGCATTTGTAAGGAAGGCTACAAAGAAAACAATGGCCAATGTCAAGGTAAGGGAGATGATTTTAAACTTCCTCTGCCTATATATTTGAAGACAATGGAAGAATCAATGATTTGAAATTCACCGGGAGTGGCTTAGAGATTATGATGTCTGCCTGTTGCTCATGCAGACCTAATTCAATTCACATTGTGGGCTGTCTGGAATTTGCAAAAAAGAAAATCCTAACCTGCACAGTTTGCGGTGACTGCATTAGCCAGGGAGCCTTAATTCCTCAGGCTCAAGACCCCCCCCCCCCCCCCCCCCCCCTGCTCTACACTGCAAGGTACTATAGGCAATAGATAAGTTTTTCAGTTTATTTCTTACAGTACTTTTGCACAATCCACTGTGCTCCTGGTAGTGAACCTGACACCAAGGCTTCTCAGACAAGGACAAAAATCCTGGAGGACATGTGCACATATTATGCATGTTAAAAGTCTCTTGGCAGTTGCAAATTCTTTTTTAAAAAGCAGGCTGTATAGGCCACCGCCCAGGCAAAAATTCAAAAATTATAAAATAAAATTACAGTTATAGCAAATGGAGCTACGCTGATATTGTCATTGCACTGTTGGGTAAGGGTTCGGCATCTGCATCCATTATCTTGCTGAGAGGAAGATACGCCACCTATTTCTCCGCACATTCAGGCCTACAAAATGTGATGGCCCTATCACATTATAAACACCTAGCAAGTTTCTGCTTCGGGACATGTATTATGGTTTTGTTTGATAGCAGATATGAATCTGGCTATGATGTTTTCTAGCAATTGCCCTTGTATCCCATAGTCTTCAAGGTTGGTCCATAATTTGTATCTGTCTACTCTATCAAAAGCCTTTTCCTGAGCTACAAACACAATATTCTGCTGGTCACTATATTCGATAGTTTTTTCACATATTTGTCTAAGTGTAAATAGTGCATCAGTGCAACTTTTACCTTTCCAAAAACTGAATTGTACTTTGCCTAACTGTTGTTCAACTATGGATCTAGCTCTTTGTTCCAATAGTTTTGCGTACATTTTCCCTATATGGCTCAGGAGTGATATATCTCTGTATGTTTCGCACTCTCTCATATTGCCTTTCTTTTTCTATATTGGTACTATTATTGCCTGTTGCCAATCATCTGGGACTTTTCTTTTTTTCCATGCTGTATTAAAAAGTCTTGTGAGCCATTTAACTCTTGTTTTCCCACAGGCCTGAATAGCTTCTGTGATTATTCCATCTGGACCCAGCGATTTTGTTTTAGGACTTTTCTGTATAACTGCTTTGACTTCTGCAGGTATGAAATTTGGTTCTTGCTGTCCCTGGCTTATAGGCACAAAAGTGAGGTTTTCTATGTTATGTGTGGGGTTAAGTAGTTCTTGGAAGTATTCTGCCCACCTTGCTAGTCTTTGATGTGGATTAAATATTGGTCTACTTCTTTTGCTGTTTATGATGGTGGTTGGTTGTAGCATGCATCTCTGTGTCTCATTGTATTGACAACGTTTATAAAATTCTCTAGGGTAGTCTTTGCTAAGGGTCGCCACCTGTTCACTGTATATTCTCCAGGATTCAACTTTAGATGCTCTAATTGTTCGTTTGGCATTTTGTTGTGCTATTCTATAAGTAACATAGTTTGTTCAGATTTAGTTGTGATCCATTTTTTGAACGCCACCTTCATAACACCGTCATAACATCTGATGGGAGATGCCTTGAAGAGATTAGAACAAGAATCGCCATGGCGAAAGTAGCCTTTAGCAAGATGAAAAACGATTCTGACCAATAAAAAGATGTCAATTGAAACGAGAAAAAGAGTGTTGAGGGGATACATAGAGCCTGTTCTTTTGTATGGATGTGAAACTTGGACAATGGGCAGTCAAGCTGAAAAACATCTGATGGCTGCAGAAATGTGGTTTCTGAGGAAAATGCAAAGAATACCATGGACAGACAGAAAAACCAATGACCAAGTACTACAGGAGACAAATGAACATCGTAAACTGATTAGAGAAATTAGACGTAGACAGTCAAAATTTTTTGGACATGTTATGAGAAGAAATGGATTGGAGAACTTAGTGACAACTGGCAAGATCGAAGGGAACAGACCAAGAGGAAGACCGAGAGGAAAATACCTGGATGGTTGGCCACATGGCATGGACAAGACAGAAACACTGAGCTGATCCACGACACTGGTGATCGAGTGAAATGGCGAGTCATGACCGCGCACGCTTTCCGGCATGGCACATGATTGATTGATTCTTTTTGAATATACTATCTTTAACTTCATTGTTCTATCAAGCTGTTCTTAATCTTTTGTCCTGCCTACTTTCTTTGTTCCATTTATTTTCCAGTGTGTCGAGCTTAGCAGCCTTGAATATTGTCCATTCCTTATCTACGCTTGAGTAATCATCAGAGATGTTCTTATGTAGTTTTTTGATTTCTTGATTGAATTTGTCTTTAACCGTATTTTGATGACATGTGTTGTTACCCTTTTATTTCTTATTTTCCTTTATGTTGAAATCTTTTTTATTATGACTGGTTTGTGATCAGTATCAACGTCTGTATTTGGGAGTGCTCTTGAATCTAATGGTAGTCCTCTGTCTGATTTCCTAATTAGAATAAAGTCAATTTGAGATGCTTGATCTATGACATTCCATTTATACCAGGTTTTGGTGTGGCTAAGACGATGTTGGAAAAACCTATTTGCTATTATTTGTCCGTGTTCGGAGCATATGTTGAATAGATGTTTACCATTGCTGTTACATTCAGTCTGTGTGTCACTGAATGGCCCCATGCATTCATCCCATGGTGTTCTTTGTATGCCTATTCGTCCGTTAAAATCACCCATCACTATAAGTTCATCTGTCTCCCTGATGTTATTTAACGTGTCTGCAAGTTTATCAAAATACTCATCTTTGTCTTCGTCGCTGTAAGTGTCGTTACATGGGGTGTATGTTTGTATAAAAGTTGTTGTTCTATTTCCTTCTTTGATCTGTACTAGTATTATCCTTTCTGATATAAATTTAGTGTTGATAATGGCTTTTGCTTTTTCTGGATGTAACAAACCACCCACTCCATGTTAAGTTGTAGCTCTGCCCCTTTTTCCTAGTATCTGCGAGTCCTAATACTTTAATATTTGATTTTTTCATAAACTCTATGAGAGCTGATTCCTTATTTCCTAGACCAGTAATATTCCAAGTCGCGAATATCTCTTTTCTGTTTCGTAATTTAGTTGTTGTTGGTCGCCCATTGTTTGGTGTCTTTCCGGCAGCAACGTTGATAGATTTGCGTTTTTCTTTCAATTTCCTCCTTAATTCTCAAGCAATAGTACTTATAATATATATGTGTGTGTATATATATATAAATATAAACTGTATATAACCCTAAATATATATATATATATATACATATATACATATATATATATATATATATATATATATATATATATATATATATATATATATATATATATATATATATATATATATATATATACACACATATAATGTCATGAGTACAAATCTGCCTCGTGTTTTCCTGACTGTTCCATTTTGGTGTGAAAATTATGTGCTTCAAAATATGATGTTTTACTTGTGTTTTGATGGTGTCAAGGAGCAGTTCTTGTGATATTGGTGAAGAAAAGTGGTGTATTTATCATTATTCAGTAAATTTACTTGGATTATCATCATAGATTAATTCAATATATTGTTACAGAATAAAGAGTTTTCTTATGACCAACCAAATTTATTCTTAAGTAGTCATTTGTATGTAATAATTATTCTATTAACAGACATAGATGAATGTGCAAACTCAAGTCTGTACAATTGTAGTGCCAGCAACCAGGAATGCAAGAACACAGCAGGAGGATTTGAATGTGTTTGTAAGGCAGGATATCACAATGATAGCAGTGGACAGTGTACAGGTAGGTGAATGATTGTATTTCTACTGTCTGGTGTCTCCTTCTGCATTATCGTTATGACATGGCTGGTTGGTTGGTCGACTAATTTCTGTTTGTGAATTCTACACCTAAAAGATTGAATACTAAAATCACAAAAGAAACACTGAATGTTGACAATATACTTAGAAGGGAGATAGTTCACCAAGTTGAATCTCTCATCCCGTGGAATGTTATAATGTCTGGCCTGCACTGAATGTTCACAATATACTTGGAGGGGTGATGGCTCACCAAGTTCATTTCTTACCCCATGGAATACTATAATGGCTAGCCCATACTGAATGATGATGCTTCCATTATAACATCTCTATGACCTATGATTTGATAGATTTGAGTTTTGTTTTAAGTTCTCGCTTATATGTATTCATCATCAATTTTGAAACAAATTGTAATGCCTGTAAATTGAGTTTTCTCATTTTGATAACTATATTTAGACTGACCAATTACTTTCAGTTTTTTCTGTGCTTAGAAATCACATAAAGCCTGGTCTCGGATGACAAATAATTCTTGTTCTGACCTTTTAGTTTGGATGTTACCATTTGTCTCTCATGAATCGATAAACAGGCTAGGTTACTAATTATGGCAATTGAAATGCCTGATTTGTAAATGTATATTAATTCCATTCCATCCATTTTTACAGAATAAAGAATTTTCTCGTGACTTACGAAATATCTTCACAAATAGCTTATTGTAAGTAATAATTATTCTATTAACAGACATAGATGAATGTTCAAACTCAAGTCTGCACAACTGCAGTGATGACAGCAGTCAATGCAACAACACAGTAGGAGGATTTGAATGTGTGTGTAAAGCAGGATATCACAATGATGGCAGTGGACAGTGTACAGGTAGGTGAACAATTGTATTTCTGTCTACTGACTCCTTCTGCATTATTGTTCTGACATGGTTGGCTGGTTTCTTTGGTGGTTATTAATCCTCTGCTAGGCGTGTGGTTTAACTCTTAACTGATTCACTGCAACGAGCCAGTATAACGGCGCAGTGGAACTACTATGACTGCCAGAAGCCGATTAGTCGCCTTAGTATTGATAGTGCATTATTTGTTTCATTTTTCTTATTTCCGCAATTTTTAATGCCCGGTAAATGAAATTTTACAGATAGAAAAGATACGCCCTTCCAGATTTATCAGACAAGACATGCAGATTTAGCTTTTTATAATACAAAGCGATTGTGAAAGTGGTTTGTTTTTATTTTTTTAGAAATGGCAACGCCCTATGGTTCTTGACTCGTCAATTTATGCCCGAATATCGTTTTAAAACAATTGTAGGTTGTAGTTATTCTGATTTAAAGGAATTTGTGAAAGATACTAAAACTGATTCCATGTGCAGTAATGTGGTTATTCAGTTAAATTATTTTGCTTTATGGAAAACATACCTAATAGTGAAAGTTCATCATCATATGATGGCACATGTGGAATTATGCTTGCTCTAATGGGCCACACTTGTGCCCCTAAGTTTGCTTTGCCTATCACAAATAAGCTGAGAAGTATTTAAATAATTAAATTTAAAAGAATAATAATTATAACTAAATTAAAAAATAGTATGTATATTGTGATATATTGTGATGTGGTGATATTGTACAAATCTGCCTCGTGTTTTCCTGACTTTTTTCCATTTGGTGTGACAATGATTTGCTTCAAAATATGATGTTTTACTTGTGCTTTGATGGTGTTAAGGAGCAGTTCTTGTGATATTGGTGAAGAAAAGTTATGTATTGATCATAATTCAGTAAATTTAATTGCATTATCATCATAGATTAACTCAATGTATTGTTACAGAATAAAGATTTTTCTCATGACCAACCAAATGTATTCTTAAGTAGTCATTTGTATGTAATAATTATTCTTTTAACAGACATAGATGAATGTGCAAACTCAAGTCTGCACAATTGCAGTGCCAGCAACCAGGAATGCAAGAACACAGCAGGAGGATTTGATTGTGTTTGTAAGGCAGGATATCACAATGATAGCAGTGGACAGTGTACAGGTAGGTGGATGATTGTATGTCTACTGTCTACTTCTGCATTATTGTTGTGACATGGCTGGTTGGTTGGTCGACTAGTTTCTGTTTGTGAATTCTACACCTAAAAGATTGAATACTAAAATCACAAAAGAAAAACTGAATGTTGACAATATACTTAGAAGGGAGATAGTTCACCAAGTTGATCTCTCATCCCGTGGAATGTTATAATGTCTGGCCTGCACTGAATGTTCACAATATACTTGGAGGGGTGATGGCTCACCAAGTTCATTTCTTACCCCATGGAATACTATAATGGCTAGCCCATACTGAATAGTGATGTTTCCATCATAACATCTCTATGACCTATGATTTGATAGATTTGAGTTTTGTTTTAAGTTCTCACTTATATGTATTCATCATCCATTTTGAAACAAATTGTAATGCCTGTAAATTGAGTTTTCTCATTTTGATAACTATATTTAGACTGACCAATTACTTTCAGTTTTTTCTGTGCTTAGAAAGCACATAAAGCCTGGTCTCAGATGACAAATAGTTCTTGTTCTGACCTTTTAGTTTGGATTTTACCATTTGTCTCTCATGAATCGATAAACGGGCTAGGTTACTCATTATGGAATTGAAATGCCTGATTTGTAAATGTATCTTAATTCAGTTCCATGCATTTTTACAGAATAAAGAATTTTCTCATGACCAACCTAAATATCTTCACAAATAGACTATTGTAAGTAATAATTATTCTATTAACAGACATAAATGAATGTTCAAACTCAAGTCTGCACAACTGCAGTGCTGACAGCAGTCAATGCAACAACACAGTAGGAGGATTTGAATGTGTGTGTAAAGCAGGATATCACAATGATGGCAGTGGACAGTGTACAGGTAGGTGAACAATTGTATTTCTGTCTACTGTCTCCTTCTGCATTATTGTTATGACATGCTTGGCTGGTTTCTTTGGTGGTTATTAATCCTCTGGAAGGTGTGAGGTTTAACTCTTAACTGATTCACTGCAACGAGCCAGTATAACGGTGCAGTGGAACTACTACGGACTGCCAGAAGCCGATTAGTCGCCTTAGTATTGATAGTGCATTATTTGTTTCATGTTTCTTAATTTCGCAATCTTTAGTGCCCGATAAATGAAATTTTACACATAGAAAAGATATGCCCTTCCAGATTTATCAGACAAGACACGCAGATTAAGCTTTTTGTAATACAAAGCGATTATGAAAGTGGTTTGTTTTTATTATTTTAGAAATGTCAACGCCCTGTGGTTCTTGACTCGTCGATTTACGCCTGATTATCATTTTAAATAATTGTAGATTATAGTTATTCTGATTTAAAGAAATTTGTGAAAGATACTAAAACTAATACCATGTGCAGTAATGTGGTTATTCAGTTAAATTATTTTGCATTATGGAAAACATACCTAATAGTGAAAGTTGGTCATCATATGATGACACATGTGGAATTATGCTTGCTCTAAGGGGCCACACTTGTGCCCTTAAGTTTGCTTTGCCTAACACAAATAAGCTGAAAAGTATTTAAATAATTAAATTAAAAAAAATAATTATAACTAAATAGAAAATAGTGTATATATTGTAATGAGTACAAATCTGCCTAGTGGTTTCCTGACTTTTTTCCATTTTGTGTTATAATGATTTGCTTCAAAATATGATGTTTTACTTGTGTTTTGATGGTGTTAATTAGCAGTTCTCGTGATATTGGTGAAGAAAAGTTAAGAATTGATCATAATTCAGTAAATTTAATTGCATTATCATCATAGATAACTTAACGTATTGTTGCAGAATAAAGATTTTTCTCATGACCAACCAAATGTATTCTTAAGTAGTCATTTGTATGTAATAATTATTCTATTAACAGACATAGATGAATGTGCAAACTCAAGTCTACACAATTGCAGTGCCAGCAACCAGGAATGCAAGAACACAGCAGGAGGATTTGAATGTGTTTGTAAGGCAGGATATCACAATGATAGCAGTGGACAGTGTACAGGTAGGTGAATGATTGTATTTCATTGTCTACTGTCTCCTCCTGCATTGTTGTTATGACATGGCTGGTTGGTTGGTTGGTCGAATAGTTTCTGTTTGTGAATTCTCTACCTAAATGATGGAATACTAAAATCACAAAAGAAACACTGAATGTTGACAGTATACTTGGAAGGGAGATAGTTCGCCAAGTTAATCTCTTACCCCATGGAATACTGTAATGGCTGGCCTGCACTGAATGTTCACAACATACTTGGAGGGGTGATGGCTCGCCAAGTTGATCTCTTACCCCGTGAAATACTATAATGGCTAGCCTACACTGAATGTTGATGCTTCCATCATAACATCTCTATGACCTATCATTTGATTGATTTGATGTTTTTTTTTTTTAATTCTTGCTTATATCTTTTTCATCATCCATTTTGAAACAAATTGTATTGCCCGCAAGATGAGTTTTCTCATTTTGAAAAACCTATATTTAGACAGACCACTTACTCAGTTTTTTCTGTTCTTAGAAAGCACATAAAGCCTGGTCTCAGATGACAAATAATTCTTGTTCTGACCTTTTAGTTTGGATGTTACCATTTGTCTCTCATGAATCGATAAACAGACTAGATTACTAATTATGGCAATTGAAATGCCTGATTTGTAAATGTATATTAATTCCATTCCATCCATTTTTACAGAATAAAGAATTTTCTCGTGACCTACGAAATATCTTCACAAATAGCTTATTGTAAGTAATAATTATTCTATTAACAGACATAGATGAATGTTCAAACTCAAGTCTGCACAACTGCAGTGCTGACAGCAGTCAATGCAACAACACAGTAGGAGGATTTGAATGTGTGTGTAAAGCAGGATATCACAATAATGGCAGCGGACAGTGTACAGGTAGGTGAACAATTGTATTTCTGTCTACTGTCTCCTTCTGCATTATTGTTCTGACATGGTTGGTTGGTTTCTTTGGTGGTTATTAATCCTCTGCTAGGCGTGTGGTTTAACTCTTAACTGATTCACTGAAACGAGCCAGTATAATGGCGCAGTGGAACTACTATGGACTGCCAGAAGCCGATTAGTCGCCTTAGTATTGATAGTGCATTATTTGTTTCATTTTTCTTATTTCCGCAATTTTTAATGCCCGGTAAATGAAATTTTACAGATAGAAAAGATACGCCCTTCCAGATTTATCAGACAAGACATGCAGATTTAGCTTTTTATAATACAAAGCGATTGTGAAAGTGGTTTGTTTTTATTTTTTTAGAAATGGCAACGCCCTATGGTTCTTGACTCGTCAATTTATGCCCGAATATCGTTTTAAACAATTGTAGGTTGTAGTTATTCTGATTTAAAGGAATTTGTGAAAGATACTAAATCTGATTCCATGTGCAGTAATGTGGTTATTCAGTTAAATTATTTTGCTTTATGGAAAACATACCTAATAGTGAAAGTTCATCATCATATGATGAGACATGTGGAATTATGCTTGCTCTAATGGGCCACACTTGTGCCCCTAAGTTTGCTTTGCCTATCACAAATAAGCTGAGAAGTATTTAAATAATTAAATTTAAAAGAATAATAATTATAACTAAATTAAAAAATAGTATGTATATTGTGATATATTGTGATGTGGTGATATTGTACAAATCTGCCTCGTGTTTTCCTGACTTTTTTCCATTTGGTGTGACAATGATTTGCTTCAAAATATGATGTTTTACTTGTGTTTTGGTGGTGTTAAGGAGCAGTTCTTGTGATATTGGTGAAGAAAAGTTATGTATTGATCATAATTCAGTAAATTTAATTGCATTATCATCATAGATTAACTCAATGTATTGTTACAGAATAAAGATTTTTCTCATGACCAACCAAATGTATTCTTAAGTAGTCATTTGTATGTAATAATTATTCTTTTAACAGACATAGATGAATGTGCAAACTCAAGTCTGCACAATTGCAGTGCCAGCAACCAGGAATGCAAGAACACAGCAGGAGGATTTGATTGTGTTTGTAAGGCAGGATATCACAATGATAGCAGTGGACAGTGTACAGGTAGGTGAATGATTGTATGTCTACTGTCTACTTCTGCATTATTGTTGTGACATGGCTGGTTGGTTGGTCGACTAGTTTCTGTTTGTGAATTCTACACCTAAAAGATTGAATACTAAAATCACAAAAGAAAAACTGAATGTTGACAATATACTTAGAAGGGAGATAGTTCACCAAGTGATCTCTCATCCCGTGGAATGTTATAATGTCTGGCCTGCACTGAATGTTCACAATATACTTGGAGGGGTGATGGCTCACCAAGTTCATTTCTTACCCCATGGAATACTATAATGACTAGCCCATACTGAATAGTGATGCTTCCATCATAACATCTCTATGACCTATGATTTGATAGATTTGAGTTTTGTTTTAAGTTCTCACTTATATGTATTCATCATCCATTTTGAAACAAATTGTAATGCCTGTAAATTGAGTTTTCTCATTTTGATAACTATATTTAGACTGACCAATTACTTTCAGTTTTTTCTGTGCTTAGAAAGCACATAAAGCCTGGTCTCGGATGACAAATAATTCTTGTTCTGACCTTTTAGTTTGGATTTTACCATTTGTCTCTCATGAATCGATAAACGGGCTAGGTTACTCATTATGGTAATTGAAATGCCTGATTTGTAAATGTATCTTAATTCAGTTCCATGCATTTTTACAGAATAAAGAATTTTCTCATGACCAACCAAATATCTTCACAAATAGACTATTGTAAGTAATAATTATTCTATTAACAGACATAAATGAATGTTCAAACTCAAGTCTGCACAACTGCAGTGCTGACAGCAGTCAATGCAACAACACAGTAGGAGGATTTGAATGTGTGTGTAAAGCAGGATATCACAATGATGGCAGTGGACAGTGTACAGGTAGGTGAACAATTGTATTTCTGTCTACTGTCTCCTTCTGCATTATTGTTATGACATGGTTGGCTAGTTTCTTTGGTGGTTATTAATCCTCTGGAAGGCGTGAGGTTTAACTCTTAACTGATTCACTGCAACGAGCCAGTATAACGGCGCAGTGGAACTACTATGGACTGCCAGAAGCCGATTAATCGCCTTAGTATTGATAGTGCATTATTTGTTTCATTTTTCTTATTTCCGCAATTTTTAATGCCTGGTAAATGAAATTTTACAGATAGAAAAGATACGCCCTTCCAGATTTATCAGACCAGACATGCAGATTAAGCTTCTTGTAATACAAAGCGATTGTGAAAGTGGTTTCTTTTTATTATTTTACAAATCGCAATGCCCTATGGTTCTTGACTCGTCGATTTACGCCCAATTATTGTTTTAAACAATTGTAGATTATAGTTATTCTGATTTAAAGGAATTTGTGAAAAATACTAAAACTTATACCATGTGCAATAATGTGGTTATTCAGTTAAATTATTTTGCATTATGGAAAACATACCTAATAGTGAAAGTTCGTCATCATATGATGACACATGTGGAATTATGCTTGCTCTAATGGGCCACACTCGTGCCCCTAAGTTTGCTTTCTATCACATATAAGCTGAGAAGTGTTTAAATAATTAAATTTAAAAGAATAATAATTATAACTAAATAGAAAATAGTGTATATATTGTAATGAGTACAAATCTGCCTCATGTTTTCCTGACTTATCCCATTTTGTGTGACAATGATTTGCTTCAAAATATGATGTTTTACTTGTGTTTTGATGGTGTTAATTAGCAGTTCTCGTTATATTGGTGAAGAAAAGTTAAGAATTCATCATAATTCAGTAAATTTAATTGCATTATCATCATAGATAACTTAACGTATTGTTGCAGAATAAAGATTTTTCTCATGACCAACCAAATGTATTCTTAAGTAGTCATTTGTATGTAATAATTATTCTATTAACAGACATAGATGAATGTGCAAACTCAAGTCTGCATAATTGCAGTGCCAGCAACCAGGAATGCAAGAACACAGCAGGAGGATTTGATTGTGTTTGTAAGGCAGGATATCACAATGATAGCAGTGGACAGTGTACAGGTAGGTGAATGATTGTATGCCTACTGTCTAATGTCTCATTCTGCATTATCGTTATGACATGGCTGGTTGGTTGGTTGACTAGTTTCTGTTTGTGAATTCTATACCTAAAAGATTGAATACTAAAATCACAAAAGAAACACTGAATGTTGACAATATACTTAGAAGGGAGATAGTTCACCAAGTTGATCTCTTACCCCGTGGAATATTATAATGTCTGGCCTATCCTGAATGTTCACAATATACTTGGAGGGGTGATGGCTCACCAAGTTCATTTCTTACCCCATGGAATACTATAATGGCTAGCCCATACTGAATGATGATGCTTCCATCATAACATCTCTATGATTTATGATTTGTTTGATTTGAGTTGTTTTTAATTCTCGCTTATATGTATTCATCAGCCATTTTGAAACAAATTGTATTGCCTGTAAATTGAGTTTTCTCATTTTGAAAACCTATATTTAGATTGACCAATTACTTTCAGTTGTTTTTCTGTGCTTTGAAAGCACATAAGGCCTGGTCTCGGATGACAAATAATTCTTCTTCTGACCTTTTAGTTTGGATTTTACCATTTGTCTCTCATGAATCAATAAACAGGCTAGGTTACTCCTTATGGCAATTGAAATGCCTGATATGTAAATGTATATTAATTCAGTTCCATCCATTTTACAGAATAAAGAATTTTCTCGTGACCTAGAAAATATCTTCATAAATAGCCTATTGTATGTAATAATTGTTCTATTAACAGACATAGATGAATGTTCAAACTCAAGTCTGCACAACTGCAGTGCTGACAGCAGTCAATGCAACAACACAGTAGGAGGATTTGAATGTGTGTGTAAAGCAGGATATCACAATAATGGCAGCGGACAGTGTACAGGTAGGTGAACAATTGTATTTCTGTCTACTGTCTCCTTCTGCATTATTGATATGACATGGTTGGCTGGTTTCTTTGGTGGTCATTAATCCCCTGGAAAGTGTGAGGTTTAACTCATACCTGATTCACTGCAATGAGCCAGTATAACGGCGCAATGAAACGTGAGGTTTAACTCTTAACTGATTCACTGCAACGAGCCAGTATTACGGCGCAATGAAACTACTATGGACTGCCAGAAGCCGATTAGTCACCTAAGTATTGATAGTACATTATTTGTTTCATTTTTCTTATTTCCGCAATTTTTAGTTCCTAGTGAATGAAATTTTACACATAGAAAAGATATTCCCTTCCAGATTTATCAGACAAGATATGCAGATTAAGCTTTTTGTAATCCACAGCGATTGTGAAAGTGTTTTGTTTTATTATTTTAGAAATGGCAACGCCCTCTGGTTCTTGACTCGTCAATTTACACCCAATTATCGTTTTAAACAATTGTAGTTATTCTGATTTAAAGGAATTTGTGAAAGATAATAAAACTGATACCATGTGCAATAATGTGATTTAAAGGAATTTGTGAAAGATAATAAAACTGATACCATGTGCAATAATGTGGTTATTCAGTTAAATTATTTTGCATTATGGAAAACATACCTAATCGTGAAAGTTCGTCATCATATGACACATGTGGAATTATGCTTGTGCTAATGAGCCACACTTGTGCCCATAAGTTTGCTTTGCCTATCACAAGTAAGCTGAGATGTGTTTAAAAGAATTAAATTTAAAAGAATAATAATTATAACTAAATAGCAAATAGTGTATATATTGTAATGAGTACAAATCTGCCTCATGTTTTCCTGACATCCCATTTTGTGTGACAATGATTTGCTTCAATATATGTTTTACTTGTGTTTTGATGGTGTTAAGGAGCAGTTCTCGTGATATTGGTGAAGAAAAGTTATGAATTGATCATAATTCAGTAAATTTAATTGCATTATCATCATGGATTAACTCAACGTATTGTTACAGAATAAAGATTTTTCTCATGACCAACCAAATGTATTCTTAAGTAGTCATTTGTATGTAATAATTATTCTATTAACAGACATAGATGAATGTGCAAACTCAAGTCTGCACAATTGCAGTGCCAGCAACCAGGAATGCAAGAACACAGCAGGAGGATTTGATTGTGTTTGTAAGGCAGGATATCACAATGATAGCAGTGGACAGTGTACAGGTAGGTGAATGATTGTATGTCTACTGTCTACTTCTGCATTATTGTTATGACATGGCTGGTTGGTTGGTTGGTCGACTAGTTTCTGTTTGTGTATTCTACACCTAAAAGATGGAATACTAAAATCACAAAAGAAACACTGAATGTTGACAATATACTCAGAAGGGAGATAGTTCGCCAAGTTAATCTCTTACCCCATGGAATATTATAATGTCTGGCCTACCCTGAATGTTCACAGTTTACTTGGAGGGGTGATGGCTTGCCAAGTTGATCTCTTACCCCGTGGAATACTATAATGGCTAGTCTTCACTGAATGTGATGCTTCCATCACAACATCTCTATGACCTATGATTTGATTGATTTGATGTTTTTTTAAATTCTCGTTTATATCTTTTTCATCATCCATTTTGAAACAAATTGTATTGCCCGCAAGATGAGTTTTCTCAAATTGAAAACCTATATTTAGACCGACCAATTACTTTCAGTTTTTTCTGTGCTTAGAAAGCACATGAGGCCTGGTCTCAGATGACAAATAATTCTTGTTCTGACCTTTTAGTTTAGATGTTACCATTTGTCTCTCATGAATCGATAAACGGGCTAGATTACTTAATATGGCAATTGAAATGTCTGATATCTAAATGTATATTAATTCAATTCCATGCATTTTTACAGAATAAAGAATTTCTCATGACAAACCAGATATCTTCATTAATAGCCTACTGTAAGTATTAATTATTCTATTAACAGACATAGATGAATGTTCAAACTCAAGTCTGCACAACTGCAGTGCTGACAGCAGTCAGTGCAACAACACAGTAGGAGGATTTGAATGTGTGTGTAAAGCAGGATATCAAAATGATGGTAGTGGACAGTGTACAGGTAAGTGAATAATTGTATTTCTGTCTACTATCTCCTGCTGCATTATTGATATGACATGGTTGACTGGTTTGTGGATGGTTGTTAATCCTCTGGAAGGTGTGAGGTTTAACTCTGAACTGATTCACTGCAAAGAGCCAGTATAACAGCGCAGTGGAATACTATGGACTGCTAGAAGCCGATTAGTCGCCTTAGTATTGATAGTGCATTATTTGTTTCATTTTTCTTATTTCCGCAGTTTGTAGTGCCTGGTAAAAGAAATTTGAAACATAAATCAAATCAACTTTATTAGGGTCACAAATTGGGCGCGCAGGCCCGTCTTACATTCGGCCCTTCCAATCACCCGTCTTTCGTTCATCAAGAGCATTATACATTTACATAGGAAGAAAAATAAACATTGTGAAATGAATGTTGTAAACATAAACAAGGCAAGTTACCATGTTATGAGGCCCATCTCCCACCTACCCATAATCACCCCACCCACACACACCCCCACCTACCCACACACACCCCCACCTACCCACACACACACACACCAAGGGACACATACATACCCCACCAACCGACCCATCCCCCACCCACACTCCCCTCACCTGTTCCCCCAACCAAAACACACTCACCACCCACAAACATTCCCCCACCAACCCACATATCCCACGCCCACCCACATACACATTCTAACCTCTCCCCATCCACACCTCAAACCACCCATCCCCCAGCCACATCTCCATTGACCACATATTTCCCACCCACGCACACAATCCCCCACCAACCCACACATCGCAATCCCCCACCAACCCACACATCGCACATCCATTCACACATCCCCAAACCATACAAACACATCCCCACCAACTGGCATCTCCCTACCCCCCCCCCCCCCCCACACACACATCTCCCTAACCACCCATACATCCCAAATCCACTCACACACACACCCGACCACCCACACATACATCCTCCACCCACCCATACATGCCTTAACACAATCCCCTAGTACATAATCCCGCACATCACATACATCCCCTACCACGCAATATTCCCAACCCACGCACCGCACACACACATATCCCTCACCAACACATCCCACACCCACATACCACTACACATCCCCACCTACACACCACACACATATCCCCCACCCACATACCACACAATATTCCCACCCACACAGATACCCTTACCCATCCACCCCACACCTCTCCCCATCCACACACGCATTCCCTATCCGTCCACCAACACACACTCACTCACGCACACATCCTCCACTATGCACCCACACACCCCCACCCACTCCCAAACAAACATCTCTCGATCACAATACCCCTACCCACACACATCCTCCACCCACTCACGCATCCCACCCCAACACATACACATTCCTCACCCACCTACACATCCCTAAGCCACTCACACACCCCCACCCACGCACACATCTCCCACCCACACACGCCCACATACTTCCCCCAACCACCACACATATACCCCACCCATACACACATTCCCCGCACCCATCACACACATCCCCCAAACCACACACTATCCCCCACCCACACACATATCCTCACCCATACCACCACACCCCCCACCCACACACCATGCACACATCTCCCACCAACACACCGCACACATATCTCAAACCCACAAACCATACACTTCTCCCCACCCGTCCTTGCATCCCCAATCCGCCCAACACAATCCCCTACCCACACAACCCTGCCACCCACACATACTTCCTCAAACCACCCACACATATCCACCCATATAAACACACACCCCACACCCGTCCCATACACATATCCTCCACCCATACACACATCCCCCACACCCATTCCCACCCCTACTTTCACCCCACACATCCATCCACACATCCCACCAACACCCACAAATATCACTACCCACAAAAACCCACACACCCCAACCCATCCAAACGCATACCCCCACCCACACATCCCCCACCCACACATATCCCCACACTCACACACATCCTCCACACACACTCACACCTCCTCACATCTAGACACATAAAAAATGTCTCAAGTTAGCATTGAAACTAGTATGAACAAAATCCCACACTTTACTCACATACATACACTGACAATTGTCATGAGCAGTCTCATAAAAATGTTAAACATGGAGAAAAATGTGTACATAAAAAGTATGTGACGTAAACATAGTGATGCTCCCACACACAGAGATACACACAGAGAAGGCACACAAACACACACACACATTCACTCTCATGCTCACTCATTCTGTCTCACATTCACACTCACTGACTCTCTCACTCAAACTACAGTAATGTACATAAGTTTATATTATACATGATAAAATCTGATAATATGACAGATGAGAATACACAACATATGGATTCGCGTGTTACATAACATGCGTGTTACATGACATGCATCTGCTCAGCTCTCTCTCTCTCTCTTCTCTCTCTCTCTCTCTCTCTCTCTCTCTCTCTCTCTATCTCTCTCTCTCTCTCTCTCTCTCTCTCTCTGTATTCTTTCATATACACACACTCACACGCATGCGCGCACACACACACACACACACTAACACATCAACTCTCGCACTGTCTCACTCTCTCACACACAATCCTTCACACACACACTCACTCTCTCAATCACACTCTCTCACACATACGCATGCACGCAAGCACACACTCACTCTCACACATACATGTACGAATGCATGCACTGACACATTCCCCTACCATTTCCCGCTCAATCACTCTCTCCACACACACGCACTCACGTGCGCACACACACATTCACTCTCTCACTCTCTCTGACACCCACTTTCTCTCTCTCTCTCTCCCTCTCTCTCTCTCTCTCTCTCTCTCTCTCTCTCTCTCTCTCGCTCCCACACGCACACACACATATAGTGAATAATTATAGTTAAACAATTATAATGAACGATTATAATGAACAATTATACCAGTAAATGAATTATGGTGGCATATATAGTCGGTATGGATTAAGTATTGAAAGAGTTTTCGGTTAAATGTGTAGGGACTCATTGGAGTTTTCAGATCTGGAGGCAGATCATTCTATCACAAATAAGCTTAGGAAGTATTTCAGTAATTAAATTTAATAGAATAATAATTAGAATTAAGAAGAAAATAGTGTGTATATATTGTAATAAGTACTAATCTGCCTCATGTTTTCCTGACATTTTCCATTCAGTATGAAATTTATGTGCTTCAAAATATGGTGTTTTACTTGTGTTTTGATGGTGTTAAGAAGCAGTTCTTGTGATAGTGGTGAAGAAAAGTGGTGTATTTATCATTATTCAGTAAATTTAATTTGATTATCACCATAGATTAATTCAACGTAATGTTACAGGTTAAAGAGTTTTCTCATGACCAACTAAATGTATTCTTAAGTAGTCATTTGTATGTAATAATTATTCTATTAACAGACATAGATGAATGTTCAAACTCAAGTCTGCACAATTGTAATGCCAGTAACCAGGAATGCAAGAAGTTTTTTCTGTGCTTAGAAAGCACATAAGCCTGGTCTCAAATGACAAATAATTCTTGTTTTGACCTTTTAGTTTGGATGTTACCATTTGTCTCACATTACCATTTGTCTCACATGAATCGATAAATGGGAGGTTACTAATTATGGCAATTGAAATGCCTGATATGTAAGTGTAAGAATATATGTAAGAATTTTCTCATAACCAACCAAATGTATTCATAAATAGCCTTTTATAAGTAATAATTATTCTATTCTATTCATCAGACATAGATGAATGTTCAGACTCAAGTCTGCACAACTGCATTGCTGACAGCAGTGAATGCAACAACACAGTAGGAGGATTTGAATGTGTGTGTAAAGCAGGATATCACAATGATGGCAGCAGACAGTGTACAGGTAAGTGAACAGTTGTATTTCTGCCTACTGTCTCCTTCTGCATTATTGTTTTGACATGGTCGGCCTGTCAGTCTGTTTCTTGGGTGGTTGTTAATCCTCTGGAAGGTGTGCGGTTTAACTCTTAACTGATTCACTGCAACGAGCCAGTATAATGGTGCAATGGAACTACTATGGACTGCCAGGAGCCAATTAGTTGCCTTTGTATTGACAGTGTATTATTTGTTTAATTTTTCTTATTTTCCGAAATTGTTAGTGCCTGGTAAATGAAATTTTACATGTACAAAAGATATGCCCTTCCAAATTTATCAGACAAGACATGCAGACTAAGCTTTTTGTTATACAAATCGATTGTGAAAGTGGTTTATTTTTATTATTTTAGAAATGGCAACACCCTATGGTTCTTGACTTGTCGATTTACACCCGATTATCGTTTTAAACAATTGTAGATTATAGTTATTCTGATTTAAAGGAATTTGTGAAAGATACTAAAACTGATAGCATGTACAGTAATGTGGTTATTCAGAAAATTTTTTTACCATTATGAAAACCATACCTAATAGTGAAAGTTCGCCATCATATGATGACACATGTGGAATTATGCTTGCTCTAATGGGCCACACTTGTGCCCCTAAGTTTGCTTTGACTATCACAAATAAGCTGAGAAGTATTTAAATAATTACATTTAAAAGAATAATAATTAGAACTAACTAGAAAATAGTGTATATATTGTAAAGAGTACAAACCAGCCACGTGTTTTCCTGACATTTTCCATTTTGTCTGAAAATAATTTGCTTCAAAATATGATGTTTTACTTGTGTTTTGATGGTGTCAAGGAGACGTTCTTGTGATATTGGTGAAGAAAAGTGGTGTATTTTTCATAATTCAGTAAATTTAATTGGATTTTTATCATAGATTAATTCAACGTATTGTTACAGAATAAAGAGTTTTCTCATGACCAACCGATGTAATCTTAAATAATCATTTGTATGTAATAATTATTCTATTAACACACATAGATGAATGTTCAAACTCAGTCTGCACAATTGCAATGGCAGCAACCGTGAATGCAAGAAGTTTTTTCTGTGCTTAGAAAGCACATAAGCCTGGTCTCAAATGACAAATAATTCTTGTTCTGACCTTTAGTTTGGATGTTACCATTTGTCTCACATGAATCGATAAACGAGAGGTTACTAATTATGGCAATTGAAATGCCTGATATGTAAGTGTAAGAATATATGTAAGAATTTTCTCATAACCAACCAAATGTATTCATAAATAGCCTATTATAAGTAATAATTATTCTATTCTATTCATCAGACATAGATGAATGTTCAGACTCAAGTCTGCACAACTGCATTGCTGACAGCAGTGAATGCAACAACACAGTAGGAGGATTTGAATGTGTGTGTAAAGCAGGATATCACAATGATGGCAGCGGACAGTGTACAGGTAAGTGAACAGTTGTATTTCTGCCTACTGTCTCCTTCTGCATTATTGTTTTGACATGGTCGGCCTGTCGGCCTGTTTCTTGGGTGGTTGTTAATCCTCTGGAAGGCGTGCGGTTTAACTCTTAACTGATTCACTGCAACGAGCCAGTATAATGGTGCAATGGAACTACTATGGACTGCCAGGAGCCAATTAGTTGCTTTTGTATTGACAGTGTATTATTTGTTTAATTTTTCTTATTTTCCAAAATTGTTAGTGCCTGTTACATGAAACTTTACACGTGCAAAAGATATGCCCTTCCAAATTTATCAGACAAGACATGCAGATTAAGCTTTTTGTTATACAAATCGATTGTGAAAGTGGTTTATTTTTATTATTTTAGAAATGGCAACACCCTATGGTTCTTGACTCGTCGATTTACGTCCGATTATCATTTTAAACAATTGTAGATTATAGTTAGTCTGATTTAAAGGAATTTGAGAAAGATACTAAAACTGATAGCATGTACAGTAATGTGGTTATTCAGAAAAATTTTTACCATTATGAAACCATACCTAATAGTGAAAGTTCGCCATCATATGATGACACATGTGGAATTATGCTTGCTCTAATGGGCCACACTTGTGCCCCTAAGTTTGCTTTGACTATCACAAATAAGCTGAGAAGTATTTAAATAATTACATTTAAAAGAATAATAATTAGAACTAACTAGAAAATAGTGTATATATTGTAAAGAGTACAAACCAGCCACGTGTTTTCCTGACATTTTCCATTTTGTCTGAAAATAATTTGCTTCAAAATATGATGTTTTACTTGTGTTTTGATGGTGTCAAGGAGACGTTCTTGTGATATTGGTGAAGAAAAGTGGTGTATTTTTCATAATTCAGTAAATTTAATTGGATTTTTATCATAGATTAATTCAACGTATTGTTACAGAATAAAGAGTTTCTCATGACCAACCGATGTAATCTTAAATAATCATTTGTATGTAATAATTATTCTATTAACACACATAGATGAATGTTCAACTCAGTCTGCACAATTGCAATGGCAGCAACCGTGAATGCAAGAAGTTTTTTTCTGTGCTTAGAAAGCACATAAGCCTGGTCTCAAATGACAAATAATTCTTGTTCTGACCTTTTAGTTTGGATGTTACCATTTGTCTCACATGAATCGATAAACGAGAGGTTACTAATTATGGCAATTGAAATGCCTGATATGTAAGTGTAAGAATATATGTAAGAATTTTCTCATAACCAACCAAATGTATTCATAAATTAGCCTATTATAAGTAATAATTATTCTATTCTATTCATCAGACATAGATGAATGTTCAGACTCAAGTCTGCACAACTGCATTGCTGACAGCAGTGAATGCAACAACACAGTAGGAGGATTTGAATGTGTGTGTAAAGCAGGATATCACAATGATGGCAGCGGACAGTGTACAGGTAAGTGAACAGTTGTATTTCTGCCTACTGTCTCCTTCTGCATTATTGTTTTGACATGGTCGGCCTGTCGGCCTGTTTCTTGGGTGGTTGTTAATCCTCTGGAAGGCGTGCGGTTTAACTCTTAACTGATTCACTGCAACGAGCCAGTATAATGGTGCAATGGAACTACTATGGACTGCCAGGAGCCAATTAGTTGCTTTTGTATTGACAGTGTATTATTTGTTTAATTTTTCTTATTTTCCAAAATTGTTTAGTGCCTGTTACATGAAACTTTACACGTGCAAAAGATATGCCCTTCCAAATTTATCAGACAAGACATGCAGATTAAGCTTTTTGTTATACAAATCGATTGTGAAAGTGGTTTATTTTTATTATTTTAGAAATGGCAACACCCTATGGTTCTTGACTCGTCGATTTACGTCCGATTATCATTTTAAACAATTGTAGATTATAGTTAGTCTGATTTAAAGGAATTTGAGAAAGATACTAAAACTGATACCATGTGCAATAATGTGGTTAGTCAGTTAAATTTTTTACCATTATGAAAACCATTCCTAATAGTGAAAGTTCATCATCATATGATGACACATGTGGAATTATGTTTGCTCTAATGTGTGAAGAAAAGCCGTGTATTTATCATAATTCAGTAAATTTAATTGGATTATCGTCATAGATTAATTCAATGTATTGTTACAGAATATAGAGTTTTCTCATGACCAACCGATGTAATCTTAAGTAATCATTTGTATGTAATAATTATTCTATTAACAGACATAGATGAATGTTCAAACTCAAGTCTACACAATTGCAATGCCAGCAACCAGGATTGCAAGAACACAGCAGGAGGATTTGAATGTGTTTGTAAGGCAGGCTATCACAATGATAGCAGTAGACAGTGTATAGGTAAGTGAATGATTGTATTTCTACTGTAAACTGTCTCCTTCTGCATTATTGTTATGACATGGCTGGTTGGTTGATTAGTTGGTTGATCTGTCAGTTTCTTGGCTGGTTTTGTGTTTGTGAATTCTTTACCTAAAAGATTTGATACTAAAATCACAAAAGAAACACTTTATGTTCACAATATACTTGGAGGGGTGATGGCTTGCCAAGTTGATCTCTTACCCCTTGGAATACTATAATGGCTAGCCTACACTGAATGTTGATGCTTCCATCATAACATCTCTATGACCTATGATTTGATTGACTTGATTTTTTTTAAAATTCTCACTAATATGTATTCATCATCCATTTTGAAACAAACTGTATTGCCTGCAAGTTGAGTTTCCTTATTTAGACTGACCAATTACTTCCAGTATTTTTCTGTGTTTAGAAAACACATAAGGTCTGGTCTCAAATGACAAAACGATTCTTGTTCTGACCTTTGAGTATGAATGTTACCATTTGTCTCTCATGAATCGATACTCATTATGGTTACTCATTATGGCAATTGAAATGCCTGATATGTAAGTGTATAGTAATTCAATTCCATGCATTTTTCCAAAATAAGATGAAGCCAGACTATAATTCAGTACAAAACAAATGGGCATATTAGGATGAAGCCGAACTATAATTTACTACAAAACAAGTGGGTATATTAGGATGAAGCCAGCTCTGATTCCGTACAACACAAATGGGTATATTAGGATAAAGCCATACTATAATTCAGTATATTGGGTGTATTAGGATAATACCCCAAATGGGTATATTAGAATGAAGCCAGGCTATGATTCAATACAACACAAAATGGGTATATTAGGATGAATCCAGGCTATGATTCAGTACAACACAAATGGGTATATTAGGATGAATCCAGGCTATGATTCAGTACAACACAAAAGGGTATATTAGGATGAAGCCAGACTATGATTCAGTACAACACAAATGGGTATATTAGGATGAAGCCAGGCTATGATTCAGTACAACACAAATGGGTATATTAGGATGAAGCCAGGCTATGTATGATTCAGTACAACACAAATGGGTATATTAGGATGAAGCCAGACTATGTATGATTCAGTACAACACAAATGGGTATATTAGGATGAAGCCAGGCTATGTATGATTCAGTACAACACAAATGGGTATATTAGGATGAAGCCAGGCTATGATTCAGTACAACACAAATGGGTATATTAGGATGAAGCCAGGCTATGATTCAGTACAACACAAATGGGTATATTATAGGATGAAGCCAGGCTATGATTCAGTACAACACAAATGGGTATATTAGGATGAAGCCAGGCTATGTATGATTCAGTACAACACAAATGGGTATATTAGATGAAGCCAGGCTATGTATGATTCAGTACAACACAAATGGGTATATTAGGATGCATCCAGCTATGTATGATTTAGTACAACACAAATGGGTATAATTAGATGAAGCCAGGCTATGTATGATTCAGTACAACACAAATGGGTTATATTAGGATGAAGCCAGGCTATAATTCAGTACAACACAAATGGGTATATTAGGATGAAGCCAGGCTATGTATGATTCAGTACAACACAAATTGGTATATTAGGATGAAGCCAGGCTATGATTCAGTACAACACAAATGGGTATATTAGGATGAATCCAGGCTATGATTCAGTACAACACAAATGGGTATATTAGGATGAAGCCAGGCTATGATTCAGTACAACACAAATGGGTATATTAGGATGAAGCCAGGCTATGATTCAGTACAACACAAATGGGTATATTAGGATGAAGCCAGGCTATGTATGATTCAGTACATCACAAATGAGTATATTAGGATGAAGCCAGGCTATGTATGATTCAGTACAACACAAATGGGTATATTAGGATGAAGCCAGACTATGTATGATTCAGTACAACACAAATGGGTATATTAGGATGAATCCAGGCTATGATTCAGTACAACACAAATGGGTATATTAGGATGAAGCCAGGCTATGATTCAGTACAACACAAATGGGTATATTATAGGATGAAGCCAGGCTATGATTCAGTACAACACAAATGGGTATATTAGGATGAAGCCAGGCTATGATTCAGTACAACACAAATGGGTATATTAGGATGAAGCCAGGCTATAATTCAGTACAACACAAATGGGTATATTAGGATGAATCCAGGCTATAATTCAGTACAACACAAATGGGTATATTAGGATGAAGCCAGGCTATGTATGATTCAGTACAACACAAATGGGTATATTAGGATGAAGCCAGACTATGTATGATTCAGTACAACACAAATGGGTATATTAGGATGAAGCCAGGCTATGTATGATTCAGTACAACACAAATGGGTATATTAGGATGAAGCCAGGCTATGTATGATTCAGTACAACACAAATGGGTATATTAGGATGAAGCCAGGCTATGTATGATTCAGTACAACACAAATGGGTATATTAGAATGAAGCCAGGCTATGTATGATTCAGTACAACACAAATGGGTATATTAGGATGAAGCCAGGCTATGTATGATTCAGTACAACACAAATGGGTATATTAGAATGAAGCCAGGCTATGTATGATTCAGTACAACACAAATGGGTATATTAGGATGAAGCCAGGCTATAATTCAGTACAACACAAATGGGTATATTAGGATGAAGCCAGGCTATGTATGATTCAGTACAACACAAATGGGTATATTAGGATGAAGCCAGGCTATGTATGATTCAGTACAACACAAATGGGTATATTAGGATGAAGCCAGGCTATAGTTTAGTACAACACAAATGGGTATATTAGGATGAAGCCAGGCTATGTATGATTCAGTACAACACAAATTGGTATATTAGGATGAAGCCAGGCTATGATTCAGTACAACACAAATGGGTATATTAGGATGAATCCAGGCTATGATTCAGTACAACACAAATGGGTATATTAGGATGAAGCCAGGCTATGATTCAGTACAACACAAATGGGTATATTAGGATGAATCCAGGCTATGATTCAGTACAACATAAATGGGTATATTGGGATGAAGCCAGGCTATGATTCAGTACAACACAAATGGGTATATTAGGATGAAGCCAGGCTATGTATGATTCAGTACAACACAAATGAGTATATTAGGATGAAGCCAGGCTATGATTCAGTACAACACAAATGGGTATATTAGGATGAAGCCAGGCTAAGATTCAGTACAACACAAATGGGTATATTAGGATGAATCCAGACTATGATTCAGTACAACACAAATGGGTATATTAGGATGATGCCAGGCTATGATTCAGTACAACACAAATGGGTATATTAGGATGAAGCCAGGCTATGATTCAGTACAACACAAATGGGTATATTAGGATGAAGCCAGGCTATAATTCAGTACAACACAAATGGGTATATTAGGATGAAGCCAGGCTATGTATGATTCAGTACAACACAAATGGGTATATTAGGATGAAGCCAGGCTATGTATGATTCAGTACAACACAAATGGGTATATTAGGATGAAGCCAGGCTATGTATGATTCAGTACAACACAAATGGGTATATTAGGATGAAGCCAGGCTATGTATGATTCAGTACAACACAAATGGGTATATTAGGATGAAGCCAGACTATGTATGATTCAGTACAACACAAATGGGTATATTAGGATGAAGCCAGGCTATGATTCAGTACAACACAAATGGGTATATTAGGATGAGCCAGGCTATGATTCAGTACAACACAAATGGGTATATTAGGATGAAGCCAGGCTATGTATGATTCAGTACAACACAAATGGGTATATAGGATGAAGCCAGACTAGGTATGATTCAGTACAACACAAATGGGTATATTAGGATGAAGCCAGGCTATGATTCAGTACAACACAAATGGGTATATTAGGATGAAGCCAGGCTATGTATGATTCAGTACAACACAAATGGGTATATTAGGATGAAGCCAGGCTATATATGATTCAGTACAACACAAATGGGTATACTAGGATGAAGCCAGGCTATGTATGATTCAGTACAACACAAATGAGTATATTAGGATGAAGCCAGGCTATGATTCAGTACAACACAAATGGGTATATTAGGATGAAGCCAGGCTATGATTCAGTACAGCGCATGTACTGGCTGAGAGGGCCGTGTGTTTGTTAATTACATTATATTTGGTTAGTAGAAATATTAGAGACTTGCAATGCAAATAGATAGACAACATCAAGAGATGCGTTTGTTGATTACATTACATTTGGTTCAGGGCCAGGATTTTTTTCAGGTGAACTTCTAGTAACAAAATTGCCCCTGATCTCTGGGTAGTGAGATCGGACGCCCGTATGTATTGTTGCATACGTACACAATTCCTTGGCAGTTGGAAATCGAAAAAGAGTAGCCTAACGTTGCTGCCCATGCAAAATTTTGAGTTAAAAATCTACCCAAAGTATTTCAGAATCCTCGCCGGGGCTACGGAGATTGTCCACTGAGCTGAGAACCTCTGGACTCAGGCTTGAGTTAGGAGTAAACGGAGCACTTATGGGTTACACCCATGTGCTGTGATGGTGATCCATTGACTAAACTAAACTAATTACATTTGGATAGTATAAATATTAGAGACTTGCAATGCATGTAGAAAGACAACATCAAGAGATGGACAGTGGCACTTATGGTGATGAGTGCCAGCTGATTGGCTGGGTCCAAAATCTGCCCATATTATTATATTAATTGTGGGTTTCGGGGGATGATAGACCTGGCTAGCGATGACCCATTTTTAGGGAGTTGAAGACATAATAGGAAAAAGACCAAGTTTAGAAGGTTAGCTTTACAAGAAGTAAATCACAAAAATATAGAGGACATTGTGGCAATAAACCTTCTTCAGCAAACAAAAAAAACAAAACTGTGATTTGTTGAGTACTTGCAGCTCTATATTTTTCTATTATTTATTACGCCCTCTGCTTTGTACTGGTTTATTTAGTCTTCTGTCAGGGCCAAACAAAACCTGTGAATTAATTGTACTTGTAAAACAAAAAAATCTGGTTTCCTAAAGAAGCTAAGAATAAGAAGAGAATTGATAGAAGAAATGCAAAGAAACAAGTGTGACCACATTAACTGCTTAAGTGCCATGGGATAATTAATAGTCTGAAACATACTTCCCATATCTGCCATAAGCTTATATACAGTAGTTTTTCTTATGCAACCCCCTTTCATTTGATATATAATACAACATGTCTGCTATCATATTAACTTTTCAGTGATAACTAATGCGCCCCTACTTAAAATTTTCTGCCATCAATTTTTGTTTGGTTCAGACCGACTTTTTCTTTGGCACTGAATCTGTTTATAAAAACATGATACTCTTATAATACCATACTGAAGGTAGGAAAGCAAGAATTAATAAAACATGGGAAAATAACATCAAGAGATGGAAGGACAGTAGTATATCACAGTGTACCACCAGAATGAGAGATGGTGTTGGAGATTCATGCAGTCAACCTTCATTGTGAAGATGGTCCTTGATTGATGGAAACAAATTTGCTTGTTTTTGTTCCTCAGAAGGAAGAGAGTTCCCATTACAAATAACACTGCTGTACAATGACAACCAGATAGCTGCACTTGGCGATATATTTAACAGCTCAACAGATGACTTCAGGGCTTTGGCTCAACTTGTGGAAGCTGCGGTAAGTATTGTCTACACCTTTTCTTTCACTCTCATGAACAGATTATGAATGCAATTTGTTATCCCTCATACCGCTTTCGAAACACAGCTGCAGGTAATTTTGAAGCAGACAGCCTTGCGTTGGTTTTCATGCAATGGTGTGAGTGTCTGTCTTCAGAAAGCAGTGGGAAACTACTGAGTGTAAACTTGCCAAGAAATCACAAACAGCCAAAAAAATGCTAGGGTTGATTGCGACATCCTGTAAAGGATATGCAACTAACTTTTTTTTTCTTTTACAGCTAGATTTTTGTTTGCTGCATCTGTCATGCTACTCTCTCTCTCTCTCTCTCTCTCTCTCTCTCTCTCTCTCTCTCTCTCTCTCTCTCTCTCTCTCTCTCTCTTTCTCTCTTCTCTCTCTCTCTCTCTCTCTCTCTCTCTCTCTATATATATATATATATATATATATATATATATATATATATCTTTGGGGATGTGTGTATATGGGTGGTGTGTGTATGGGTTGGGGGATGTGTGGTAGGGGGTGGGTGGAGGATGTGTCAGTGGGTGAGTGTGTGTAGGTTTGGGGGATGGGTGCGGGATGTGTGTGTGGGGGAGAGATTGTGTGGGTGGGTGCAGGATGTGTGGGTTGGCAGGGAGAAGTGTGTATGGGTGGAGGATGTGTGGTTGGGGGATGTGTGCTTGGCTGGGTGGTTGTGGGTGTGTGGTGGAGGATATGGGGGTGGGTGAGTGTGTGTGGTTATGGGATGGGTGGGGAGATGGGATGTGTGTAGGTGGGGGATGTGGATGGGTGGGTTGGTGCATGTAAGTGTGCTGGGGTTGTGTGTGTATGTGTGGGTGGGTGGGGGATGTGTATGTGAGTGGATGTGTGTGGATGAGGGCATGTATGTGTGCCTAGGGGTGTGTGTGTGGGGGATGTGTGTGGGAGGGAGATGTGTGAGTGGGTGGGGGATGTGTTTCATAACATGGTAATATGCATTGTTTATGTTTACAACATTCATTTGACAATGTTATTTCCTATGTGAATGTATCATGCACTATTGATGAACGAAAGATGAGTGATTGGAAAGGCTGAATGTGTTACTGTTTGAAAATAAAGTTTGCTCATCCGTTCTCTCTCTCTCTCTCTCTCTCTCTCTCTCTCTCTCTCTCTCTCTCTCTCTCTCTCTCTCTCTCCTCTCTCTCTCTCTCTCTCTCTCTCTCTCTCTCGATATATATATATATATATATATATATATATATATATATATATATATATATATATATAATTTAAGTATTTATTTGTATGAGACCCCTATTTGTGCCATGAGAGTTACTGAGTTTATAGTAAAAACATGTAAAGAACCCTTCTATATGCCTTAGGCGCTATAGGTATATGGTGCTAAGCCCATATTTGTATATACCAATTGGCACTCGATGAGGTATGTGGTCAGGATTACCGCAACCTCTTTTACTTCCCAAAATATTTCCTGGTACCTATTTTAGGCTGGGTCTACCTGGGAGCCCAGGGCAATTTTAATCATCCAACATGATGAGGATTTGAACCCATGACCTCTTGGCCAATAGGTGGGCGTCTAGCTACTATGTGACTATGCCTGCCTGAGCATATGGTGCTAGTCTCATATTTTTAGACCAATCAGTGCTCAAGGGGTAATGCAATCATAATCATGCCTTTACTTACCCAAAAAACAATGTCATGGTACCCATTTTAGGCTGCTTCGATGAAAATAAAACTCTCACCTCAAAAGGGATTCAGAGACATGACTATTGGACCGGCATGCAAACATTCTAGCCTCTGTTCTACTATGGCTTCCTATATATATATTTTTCCTTAATGTTTTTGTACGCACGCATGAAAAAAAAAAAACACACACACACACACAGAGAAAGAGAGAGAGAGAGAGAGAGAGAGAGAGAGAGAGAGAGAGAGAGAGAGAGAGCAGAAAGACACTTGAGAATCATGATCCAGTTGGCTGCAGACACAGACTCACACACACACACACATATCAAGAAGAAAGGGCACCTAACTCTCATGCAATAAGGGAAACAACTGATGATCAGATATTTTGCCTCTGTGTTTTTAAGAGAGATTCCTCACACACAAACAAATATCTTATCACACAAACACACACACACACTCACACACACACACACACACACACACCACACACACACAGGGGGTCTTGTAGGTGAAGTGGTTAGGTCATCTGCCTCATGTTCTGAAGGTTGTGGGTTCATTCTCTGGTCTGTGTTGTTCACAGCACAATTGCAGCTCTTCCTGAGACTCCTGGGGGTAATGGCTGGAGCTACTGAGTTCATGCTTTATGTTATGCTCTCAGCAAGCAGCTTGCTCTTCTGTGGAGAGAGACCAAGCCAGATGGGGTAGCACCTGGTGCAATGACGTTTACTCTCTCATATTTAGGCTTTAATACTTTAGTACACACACACACACACACACAGAGAGAGAGAGAGAGAGAAAGAGGACATGCATGTTAACTCTAAATTAATAGACTGGCAAAGAAAAATAGTTAATGTTTGGTGACACTGTCTTTATTATATGATGTTTAACCATGCCATTTCATCGTTTTCCCTATCTACACATTGCTTTGTTTGATTTCTCTGCAGTTTTTTGCTTATGGCAGAAATATCTTACCAACCACCCTATTGGCTATCAAAGTAAAAAGTTTTACGTAAGTTCATTGCTTATTTTCAGTAAACACACATTTTTAATTATTGAACTAATTAATTATAAAATTTAAAGAAGGTTGTTTTCTTTGTTTTTTTGTTTTATGTTTTATGTTTTTATTTTGACTCGCTCGCTTTGAACTCAAACATAGTCCATATGCACTACTTCTAGTAGTACGGGACTGAATTTTGCATGTGGGTTAGCTTTCCCTGTTATCAGTCTCTCGCCATCAGGCAAACCCACTCTGACTTCAGAGGTACTTGTAATTTACGTCCTCTAGTTAAGGATGAGAAGTCAACATGTGAGTCCAACTATCCGGTGTAGGGGTTGAACCCCTTACCTCGGCATTAGCACACCGGATGTTTAATAATGTTTGTTCTTATCATTTGGACATGCTGACCTCACATTTTTTAATCTTATCACAAATCTTCTTTTCTTTTCCTCTGTCCCTATTTTGTCTTTCATACAATGCTAAAAAGAGACCATCTTTATTGTATACATCATACAGGGTGGTGTTATTATATTCACAACCTCAGATGTTTCATCAATCCATCATTTGTGAAAGGGGACCTATCATCATATTTCCATTGTGTTTAAGTGTGCTAGATCACTTGTTTCCATACACCAATAAAGAATGATTGAAATAATGAAAAAGAGAGAAAGAAATATGAAATATAACCAACAACTATTCTGATATGAACCCCAAACCACTGTAACAACAAGCCAGTTCACTAACCACATAAGCTTTCACATCGCTAGATCATGAAATAGACTCCATCTGCCATCACAATTCACAAATCAAAGCCATTTTTTCCCATTATGAATTTGAATAATGAGAACACAAGTAATCTGTTGTGCCAGGCGGTATATTGTTTGTGTGATTTCACTGCATTTAATTAAAACAACCTATAGCAACATGTTAACATTTATAATTTATTTTGCAGAAAAGGGTCTGTGGTTACCAGAGTTAACGTTTATATTGATGAGAAGAACTCAACAAATCCACCAAGTGATGTAGCAAAGTTGCTTGTTAACATAAGAGATAAGTCTCTCAACATTAGCAACTCAACAGTACCAGTGGGGAAAATTATAATAGAAAACTGTGAGTACTTATGTCTGCCATTCTTTCAACTCTCATTTGTTTTTTGTTTTTTTTTAAATTTGAATATTGTAAAATGTCAACCCCTGTGGGCCAGATTTCTGCCCTCTGTCAGACAAAGTCAGGGCAGTCTTGTAGAATGTACTCAGGAGTTGTTTGCCTTGGTGCTCCACATTTGCAAGTGGCAGTCATTGAGACCCATTTGGTGGAGGTGTGCTCTTAGTCTACAATGTTAGGTGTGACCAAGCCATGGGACTCATTTTGATTACTTCCAGAAATCTTCCTTGTTCTATTATATTATTTAGAACTGATTTATTTGTGCCGGCTCCATGGTGAGGAGGTTATGGACACAGTTCGTCTTGTGTTGATTTTTTATGACATGAAATGGGTGCCGGTTGTTAAGAAAGCAGTGGCAAACTACTGAGCGTAAACTTGCTAAGTAATCACAACAGCAAAAAAATGCTGGTGGTGACTGCAACGTCCTGTATAGGATATGCAACTAACTTAACTTATTTATTTGTCCCATTTTCAGTCCAGCCAGATTTTATCATTTTTCAATGACACCATGCTCCAATGACTCTATTGTTTTTCATTAGATTTATTCATTGTCATTTTTCAAAACATATATGACTGCCAGTTGTATATATGGAGAATGTCTTTCTATAAATCCAGTTGTATATTCTTGTATGTTAGGATATTTTGTTTTTCTTTAAATGTCCTCTTTGTCATTGTTGTAGTAATATTTGTCTCACGTCATGAAGATGGGCATGAAGATGGACACAGGACATTGCAGAAACCTTGAGCATGAAGATAATCACAGTATATTTCCAAAACCTTGGACATGAAGATGGACATATTATATTGCAGAAACCTTGAGCATGAAGATGCTTGAGGCAGGAGAAATGAAATAGATCAAGAAGCATTTTGGGGCTCCATGATAACATCTTGAAAGGGCCTGCGACATGATGATGATGATGATGAATTGCGTAACAGCGCTGTTAATTTCTTTATGTCTGTTCGTCTTTTCACTTCTTTCTATTCTTGTGTCTTCTTTTAATAAATATCTGTATTTTGTCTCTGCATATCCTCTTTTCCTATATTGTCTACTATTATTTATGTTATTTTTTTATGTTTCTTCTCTGTATGTTTTTCCTTGTGTGTGTATTAGAAGCTGTAGAAAAGTCTGGTTTTACATTTTTTTTCTTTTTTCGGTTCCCTCATTTTGAACTCAAGCGTGGACCATACATACACTTCTAGTAGCACTGGGCTGATTTTTGCATGTGAATTGGCTTTCCCTATTACCAGTGTCCCTCGCCATCAGGCGAACCCACTCTGGCTGCTGAGGTACTTGTAATTTACGTCTCCAATTCAAGGACAAGAAGTCAACATTTCAGTCCAGCTGACTGGTGTAGACGTTGAACCCAATACCCTGGCATCAGCACACCAGAAGTTTAAGACCAGGCGCTCTTTTCCATTCAGCCATGCTGACCTCTGTTTTCCATGATTATTTTCATCTTGTTAACCCCAGAACAGGGACTCCTTGTATTCAGGATAAATTTGTTTCCTGTTTTTCTCACATGACAGCTAACGAAGACGCAACAGGCGACTTTTGTGACAACTTCATTAACCTTGGTGGCAACTGTTCGGACACTAGTGTACCATGTGCCGGCACCACCACGTGCAAAGCTGCCTTGGGAGGTATGTGCAGCTGTACTATCATTCAAACACAGTCTTAAAAACAAACATAAAGTCTTAAAAGTCAAAAAGATTGACTTCATTGCATCGGGTTTTATCCCATATGGCTCGGTCTCTTTCTGCAGGGTGGCCTGCCGAAAACATTGCACAAAGTATTGAACTCCATAGCTCCAGCGATGACCCCCAGGAGTCTCCGAGAAAAATGCACTCGTGAACCAAAAGACATAAAGTCACCCATAACCTTCAGAGCGCAAGGGAGACGGCCTGACCACTTCGCCACAGAGACTCAACCTTTCCTCTTCTACCCTAGGGTGTGGAGGTACCTTGTTGTCCTGTTTTTATTTCAGCTTAATTACACAGGCACCAATGTGGCAGAGTCATTAGTGCACTTGTCTGCCACGACTGGTCAGGGTTCAAATCCCAGTAGAAGTAGCATTATTGTTTCCAGCAGTATAGCTCTGGGGTCGACCCAGTCTCATAAATATGGGTGCCAGATTATTTTCAGAATTGTCTGTGAATTGTCTGGGAAGGAAAGGTGACGAGAATGGGAACCAGCCACTCCACCTCATATGCCATGACCTAGGATATGTGAAGATTTAACATTTAACACTCTAGTACAGTGGTTCTCAACCTTTTTGGCCCATGCACCCTTTTAACCCATGCACCCTTTTAACATATGTCAGAATGTCATTCCCTCCTTTCCAGCGAACGAAAGAAGAAGAGTCCCCCCCCCCCCCCCACCTCCCCCCCCCCCCCCCCAAACCCCCATTTCCAAAATGGTCAGCCTCAAAAGGTGCATTTTTTATATTCACAATATTTTATTAACACACCAAATTAATCATATTACATTAAACAAACAGTTAAAACATCAAAGAAATGTCACTGAATACACAATGCCAGAAAATTGTGCTTCATCAAACAGAACTCTCAATAGAAAACCAGGATATTGTGCCTGAAGCCATTTTGAGTCTGCTGATCTGTGGTCTTAACACCACACCCACACCCATCCACCCCCACCCCCCCCCCCCCCCCCCCCCCCCCCCCCCCCCCCCCCCCCCCCCCCCCCCCCCGCTGTGGGGGGGGATTCTCCACCGGTGAGAACCACTGCTCTAGTATCTGCTGTGGGGCTGCCTTGTCTAATCACACTGATGCTGCCTTGATTTGCTGAGCCTCACAAGGGAGGTAACTGTTTTGGTGGGCTATGGTAGAGGTGACCACGTCCTGTTGTACAATATTAACTCTTTATGTCCCAGGTAACTGCTGTTTTAAAACAATAACTCTCTAGATCCGAAGGGGTTAAAGTAATGACTGTGTGAAGACATGGAGGAGGTGGATGTGAAGGAGGAGATGAGGTGGAGGAGACTAAGAAGATGTGGAGAAGAAGAAGAATTGGAAAAGGAGTAGATGAGAAGAAGAGGTAGGAGGAGGAGAAGAATAAGAGGCAGTAGTTGGAGAAAAAGATAAAGAGGAGAACAAAAAGACATGAGGAGGAGAACAAGATCAGGTTGAGGAGAATACGAAAAAGAGCCGGAAGAAGGAGAAGATCAGGAGGATGAGAACAAGAAAATGGGAGTGTAAGTAAGTAACAGTATGTAAGTAGCTATAGAGAGAAGGAGGAAGAATAATTACTGCTACACTTATTTCCCGATGTAAGTGCTTTCTCCTGGAGAATCTGCTGTGGATTTGACTATTTTTATGCTGTTTACCATGAGCTTTTCATGTTGTATGCAGACAAGGTGCTGTATATCGCCCTCCATAGATTAAACAAAACTGTATCTTGTAATGTTGGCTACATATAGCTGCAGTTTTCAGAAAAACTTGTATTCAGATTCTAAACACAAAAGCCCCAATCAATATGTTGCAAGATTTATTGCCTGGCATAATTTTGTTGCATCTTGTCAGGGCATATGCAGTGTTACACATCAAATGAAGTGAATAAATAAATAATACTTTAGCTGAAACAAAATTAAAACACAGAATCACTGGTATTGTTTGAATGTGGAGCAACTGTTCTCCCCACAGTATATGAAATATTCATATGATATATAACTCTGCAGTATGCACCTGACAAGATGCAGCAAAATATGGCAGGCAATAAATGGTACAACATCTTGTGTGTGGCTTCTGTATTTAAATTCACTAAGGTAATACATTGTTTTGAATATTCACATTGTTGATTCACCAGCTGCTATATCTCTTAATGATAACCATTTTTTTTTTTTTTTCTGCAGGAAACAAAGATAACCTCACAATAGGATTGGCTGTGGGAATACCACTGTTCATTATTCTCACAATTATTGTGGCTTTACTTGCCTGCTTGTATGTTAGAAGAAAGAGAAAGAGCCAACAGCAGTCAAGCACCCAGTCTGTAGACCAGTAAGTTGTGAAAATAGCTTCTGTATCTTTAAAATGCTTTAAGACTTTAATATTTGGGGGGGGGGGGGGGGGGTGGCTGCATGGTCTCAAGGTATGGTGTCCGCCTCGAGTGCTGGAGGTCCCGGGTTCAAGCCCCAGTGATACCAGGATTTTTTCATGTGGACTTCTAGTAATAAATTTCCCCTGGTCTCTGGGTAGTGAGATCGGATGCCCATGTGTATTGTTGCACACGTAAAATATCCCTTGGCAGTTGGAAATCGAAAAAGAGTAGCCTAACGGCGCTGCCCGGGCAAAATTTTGAGTTAAAAATCTACCCAAAGTATTTTCAGGATCCTCTCCGGTGCTACGGAGTTCGTGCATTGAGCTTGAGTTTCTCCAGACTCAGATTTGAGTTAGGGGGAAAACGGAGCACTTATGGGTTGCACCCGTGTTGATCCATCGACTAAACTAAACGACTAAACTTTAAAATGCCTTCTTGGTAGAGCATCACTAGAAGTTTCTGTTATGCCAAATATACCAGGATACTGTGCAAGTGTAGCTCACAGGACTGACTATTCACTGGAATAATTTGATAACTCTGCTTTTGAGCTACAGATAATACTCACTCGGTGAAAAAGGCAGAGGTCACCAACCACCTGTTTGGCTGTGGGATGTTTGGGGAAACATCACATTATCTTCTCAAGCAGGAAACAAATTTGGAACAGAGGAGTGACTTGTTGACCAGTCTTCAGAGTGAATCACCAGTCATGACATGGAACACAAAAATGTTCTAGGATAGAAGTATCAAAGAAGAATAGCAACTAACCCATTACATTCTGATCTCCTGGACCTTCACATGCCCATTATCTCAATTCCGGAAGAGAAGGCTCAAAGTCACATAATAATACAATCTCTATTCCTGTCAGGACATTAGTTTAAAATTCCAGGTATAAGATAGAATGCCTCCTACCATATCTAAATTAATAATAACAGATACAATATAATATTTCCTACTATATCTGCTTAGAAACTTAGCCGATGTGAGGTTGAAATGAAGCCACTTTTGCACTGCTTCCAACAAATTATTAGACTTTTATCATTTAGGTCCTTTGAGGAATGCTACCGCCATCACACCTCGCCCAAAAAAATCTTTCTACTCCCTCATATATTTTCATGCCCAAGATGTCATTAATTCTGTTTACATTTTGTTAAAAATGCATTGTTTCATTCTTATGCTAAAGAAAAAATTATTAATTACTTGCCTCGTGAAGTAAATGTAGATACTATTTGGTAAATTATTATCATATTTAGTTTACTCATTTGGTGTTTTGTTTTTTTTCAGTGCTTCTCAGTTCAGAAATGTGGTTGCCACTCGAACATCCACGAAGGGGTCTTGGGGTGCCCCACAACAGATGTATGCCCCTGACAATTTCTCAGATACTGGCACCAGTGAGAGTGGCAATGGAGGACTGATCAGGACCAGACAAAAGGGCCGCTCTGACTTCCAGGACTCCGCCTGGTTTGACAACAGAGGAGCTACCTCCTCTGGTGTTCCAGAGAGTCGAGAAAGTGAGTTTTATATCGTATAAAGTGAAGAAATAAATTACATTTTGGCTGAAATACTAAGTACATAGTTGCTGATACTGTTTGAATGTGTAGAACGTTATCTCTACGGAAGTTTAACACTAAACAGAAAGTCCTTTGTTTACATAGCAATGACTAGAATCAACTAATAGATAATGCTTTTGATATTTTTGAGCATTTGATTGTTGTTCATCAAATAAAGTATACAAAATGTGGTTTGTTTGTTAACTCTAAGATTGCTAATCTGCAAATGTTCTGTGATGGCCAAATTCAATGCTTTATGTCGACTGCACACTGATTTTTGAAGAATTGTTAACTCTCTTTTCTACCCACACTCGTATATCTTCGGCTACTTGATTTGCTAATTGTCTTTCCATTCCACCTGTTATGTCACTTGACACTCACACTGGAATTGATACATTCAGTTTGATTTGGTGAACGGAGACAAGGTTCTTTCACAACCTCATTATGGTAAATCATTGAATATTTGAAGGTCTGACATTCCACACCCTAAATTTAGCTTCTGCTGTTCATCTACCCTAACCTTCAAGTCCTTAAATCGACTCAAGCAGACAGGTCGATGTAATTGATAGGAAGATGCGCTAATAATGGCATGAGCTTGGTCAGACAAAGGATCCAGCCTCAACTTGCTTGTTTGCTATGAGAGGGGAAAGACTGACCACCTAATTTATTCCAATGAGCATTCCAGCCTATAAAATGCTTCAAATGGGTTTAAAGGGCAAGTGGAATGACTTCATTGGACTGGGTTTTATCCCATATGGCTCGGATTCTTACCGCAGCGTCAAACAAAGTGCCAACTCCATAGCTCCAGCAATAACCCCCAGGAGTCTGAGAAAATTGCACTCGTGAACCGAATGACATAGGCCAGAATTGAATCCACAACCTTTGGAGCCCAAGGCAGGCAGTGTTACCACTTGGCCACAGAGACTCCCCTACAAAATGTGTGGGTCCGAACACTTCACTTACCTACAGCAAATTCCTGCTCTGGGACTGGTCTTTTTATTATTACTATTAACTCATACATACAGGCATAGAAGTACAGTGTTGGTGATGTGAGTTTATGCATCTTGTGCTATATAAATTGAGCATGTCATTTCATTCTCCCCACAGCCTCTACAGAAGCAGGAGCACCAGTGTCCAACTTTTCTTGGGAATACATGTTCAGATTATTGGAACCTCACAGAGATGTAAGTATCTGGTGTTGTTGTTTTTATTGTTGTTGTTGTTGTTGCTGCTGCTGCTGCTGCTGCTGCTGCTGCTGCTGCTGCTGCTGCTGCTGCTGCAGTTGTAATAGCTGTAGTAATAGTAGCTGTAGTAATTGTAATAGCAGCAGTAGTTATAGCACGAGCAGTTATAGTAGTAGCAGCAGCAGTAGTAGTAATAGCAGCAACAGCCGTAACAGCAACAGCAATCATAGCAACAGCAGTAGTAGCTTGCCTTAAACATGTTAGCGGCATTAAAGACAAGTTCCAGCAACATTACGGCAGACAGCAAACCAAAAAAAAAAAATTAAGTTGCATGTCCTTCACAGGGCGTAGCAGTCAACCCCAGCATTTTCGCTGTTCATGATTCCTGGGCAAATTTTACATTCAGTAGTTTGCCATTGCTTTCTGAACGACCGGCTCCTATACCTTTTTTAAAAAGAACCAGCACCGCTGTGTTTCAAGCCCGGGTATACGGGCTCACAGTCCGCGTTCGCAAGCCCTTAGCCACAGAGGCCGGTACAACAAACAGCAAACAAGTGAACATTAAATGTTATTACTGACACAGTTTACATATTTTGACACAGTTGTTTACATATATTGATACAGTTGTTTACATATATTGAAACAGTTTACTTATATATATTGAAACAGTTTACTTACATATATTGAAACAGTTTACTTACATATCATATATTGATACAGTTTACTTACATATATTGAAACAGTTTACTTACATATATTGACACAGTTTACATATATGACACAGTTTACTTATATATATTGAAACAGTTTACTTATATATATTGAAACAGTTTACTTACATATATTGAAACAGTTTACTTACATATATTGATACAGTTTACTTACATAGATTGAAACAGTTTACTTACATATATTGAAACAGTTTACTTACATATATTGACACAGTTTACATATATGACACAGTTTACTTATATATATTGAAACAGTTTACTTATATATATTGACACAGTTTACTTGCATATATTGACACAGTTTACTTACATATATTGACACAGTTTACATATATGATGCAGTTTATATATATATATATATATTGACACAGTTTACATATATTGACACAGTTTACATATATTGACACAGTTTATATATATTGACACAGTTTACATATATTGACACAGTTTACTTACATATATTGAAACAGTTTACTTACATATATTGAAACAGTTTACTTACATATATTGACACAGTTTACATATATGACGCAGTTTATATATATATATATATATTGACACAGTTTACATATATTGACACAGTTTACTTACATATATTGACACAGTTTACTTATGTATATTGACACAGTTTACTTACATATATTGATACAGTTTACTTACATAGATTGACACAGTTTACTTACATATATTGACACAGTTTACTTACATATATTGACACAGTTTACTTACATATATTGAAACAGTTTACTTACATATATTGACACAGTTTACTTACATATATTGAAACAGTTTACTTACATATATTGAAACAGTTTACTTACATATATTGACACAGTTTACATATATGACGCAGTTTATATATATATATTGAAACAGTTGACTTACATATATTGAAACAATTTACTTACATATATTGAAACAGTTTACTTACATATATTGACACAGTTTACATATATTGACACAGTTTACTTATATATATTGAAACAGTTTACTTATATATATTGAAACAGTTTACTTACATATATTGAAACAGTTTACTTACATATATTGAAACAGTTTACTTACATATATTGACACAGTTTACTTACATATATTGACACAGTTTACATATATGACGCAGTTTATATATATTGACACAGTTTACATATATTGACACAGTTTATATATATTGACACAGTTTACATATATTGACACAGTTTATATATATTGACACAGTTTAGGTACATTGACACAGTTTACATATATTTTTATATTTCCTTTCAGTTTGAAATACAACGGCCGTATATTGAAACAGCACCTAACCCTACCTTTATAGTGAGTACATTTGATTATGTCTAATCACAGTTTTGCATTTGTTGATTCACAATCACTGACAATTCTTCTCCTTCTACTCTTTATCCCATATTGGTTTGTAGGCCCTTAGCCAACTCCAGCCAAGCCGTCCAATCTTTGGCCATCTCCTTCCTGCAGCTCACTCTATGTCCTCTCCATGTTACTCATCTCTGTCTCTAGGTCTCTTCTCCGTGTGTTTTGTACATGCCAACCAAAGAGCAAAATCAACGAAATTGATTATGTCGCAAACTTTGAATATCATGTCCCCATAATCAGCAACAGTCGGGACTTTTCAGAAACATCAGGGCAGGCTGGCTATTGCCATGGAGAAGTTAAGTAGTAGTAATTGAATCAGTGCTCAAGGATGATATATTGTCAAATGTAACCTCTATGTGGACAAGAACAATTTATCGCCATCCTAGGGTCATCAGATTATTTGTTTTGTTTCATGAATCTTCCTGCAATTTTAGTGCTTAGTGAACGGAAATTTACATTATAATACTTGTTTATATGATTGTCTACTATGTTTGGTCCAAACTAATTTTTCGGTTGGCACTGAATTAGTTAAGAACATTTGGCATAACGCCAGCAAACAAATTGAAGTACAGCATTTGAGAACACGCGTCTTACCTGTGGTAGCAGCAGACGGATGTCAGTCATGGAACCGCTCACAATCACTGGAGAAGAACTTTGGAGCTTTGGAGCTTACCTCTGGCAGAACAATTATTAGAATGTCATGGACCAAGAAGAAGAAAAATACTACAAGTCTAGAAGATCTAAACATTGAAGAATACTGGCTCAAAAACAGTATGATGGAACTAAAATACTTTGGACATACTAAATGTCACTGTGGCTTGGACAGAACAGTGGGTGAAGGTGTGGTGAGGGAAAGAACAGTGGGTGAAGGCATGGTGAGGGAAAGAACAGTGGGTGAAGGCGTGGTGAGGGAAAGAACAGTGGGTGAAGGAGTGGTGAGGGAAAGAACTGTGGGTGAAGGTGTGGTGAGGGAAAGAACTGTGTGAAGGTGTGGTGAGGGAAAGAACAGTGGGTGAAGCTGTGGTGAGGGAAAGAACAGTGAGTGAAGGCGTGGTGAGGGAAAGAACAGTGGGTGAAGGCGTGGTGAGGGAAAGAACAGTGGGTGAAGGCGTGGTGAGGGAAAGAACAGTGGGTGAAGGCATGGTGAGGGAAAGAACAGTGGATGAAGGCGTGGTGAGGGAAAGAACAGTGGGTGAAGGTGTGGTGAGGGAAAGAACAGTGGGTGAAGGTGTGGTGAGGGAAAGAACAGTGGGTGAAGGCGTGGTGAGGGAAAGAACAGTGGATGAAGGCGTGGTGAGGGAAAGAACAGTGGGTGAAGGGCATGGTGAGGAAAGAACAGTGGGTGAAGGTTGTGGTGAGGGAAAGAACAGTGGGTGAAGGTGTGGTGAGGGAAAGAACAGTGGGTGAAGGTGTGGTGAGGGAAAGAACAGTGGGTGAAGGCGTGGTGAGGGAAAGAACAGTGGGTGAAGGTGTGGTGAGGGAAAGAAGTTACAGGGTCAACCAGCACAAAGATGGGCACAGGACACTACAGATACCTTAAGCATGAGGGTGCCTGAGGAGGAAGAAATGGCCAGGCATCGGGAAACTTTTTGGTGCTCCTGGATGAGAGCGATGCTCTGCAAAGGACCTGCTGTGTGATTATGATGTGTTTTTAGGTCTCCCTTTATTTCATTTACACTTTTGATTGCGGTGGAGGGACTTTTACTCAGGTTTACTCAATATGTGGCCTATTTAGTGCCAGTATCTTTCCTCTTGATTTCCTAGAATGTGTCGTAGTCAATCTCCCTCCTAAGTTCCACATCCACATATTTAGTGCCAGTATCTTTCCTCTTGATTTCCTAGAATCTGTGTAGCAATCTCCCTCCTAAGTTCCACATCAGTGATTTTGTCATACCATTTTAGTCCTTCCATTCTGTGCAGACACCAGTTAATGAATGTCTGTAGCTTATTAGTCATTATGTTTCTTGTTCTCCATGCTTCTTATCTATTAGCTGTACTGATTTAACATTAGAGTTGGGTACTCACAGATTGGTACTGTTTATAATTTCTTGTGTGGTGAATGGGTTACGGATGCAATCCGTATTCCCACATACCGTATTTGAAATACGACTGCAGACGATTTAACAGCAGACTACTTTGCGTTGTTTTCATAACATGATATTAGTGCCGGTCGTTCAGAAAGCAGTGGCAAACAACTGAACGTAAACTTGCCAAGAAATCACAAATGGCCAAACAATGCTGGGGTTGACTGTGATGTCCTGAAAAGGGTCTGCTTCTAACTTTTTTTATGTTCATAAATGTCCATGTGCAATTAAAGTATCTCTTGCCTTTTGATTTCTTATTTTAACATGTCTATCTGTTCCTCCATCTGTGTTTATATTCCTACATTAAATGGGAGTATTATGATTCCAGCTCTTGAATTAAAAGTTTAAAAGTTAGTAGCATATCCTTTACCATCCATCCATCCATCATGTGCCATGCCGGTAAGCGTGGGCGGTCATGTTCTGCCATCTCACTCGATCACCAGTCATGGATCAGCTCTGAGTTCCTGTCTCGACCATGCCACCAGGCCAAGCCATCCAAGTATTTGCTTCTAGGTCTTCCCCTTGATCTCCTCCCTTCTACCTTGCCAGTTGTCACCAAGTTCTCTAATTCATTTCTTCTCATAACATGCCCAAAAAATTTTGACTGTCTACGTCTAATGACTCTAATCAGTTTACGATCTTCATTTGTTTCTTGAAGGACTTGTTCGTTGGTTTTTCTATCTGTCCATGGTATTCTTTGCATTTTCCTCAGAAACCACATTTCCACAGCCATTAGCTGTTTTTCAGCTTGAATGCTTATTGTCCACGTTTCACATCCATACAAAAGTATAGGTTCTATGTAGCATCTCAACACTCTTTTTCTCGTTTCAATTGATAACTTTTTGTTGGTCATATCCTTTACAGGATGTCGCAATCATCCCCAGCATTTTTGCTTTTTGTGATCTCTTGGCAAGTTTAAGTTCAGTATTTTGCAATTGCCTTTTGAATGACCAGCACCTATACCAAGTTTCATTTTAAAAAATCAACGCAAGACAGTCTGCTACCAAATCGCCTGCAGCTGTGTTTTGAACGTGATATGCAGGATTACGAACTGCATCTATAATCCCTTTGCTACAGAGCTGGCAGCGCTTGAATTAGCTAACAATAAACATCTAATAATATAAATAATCCTTGTCATGTCTGGAACCTGACATGGTGAGATCTGACAAGCTGGCTCCATTCTACTTGAAGACTTCTTTACCACCTTAGGTTTGGCAGGTTACACTATTTGGAAATGTGGGATAATAAGAATAAAGAAAATGGATTGACGACATCAATGACATTGTACAATCACACGGAATGACACTATCCAGTGCCGCCCAATAGGCGCTGGAGTACAAATTATTCCTCCCCACGACGCTTGGCGGCAGAAGTGGAAGATGATGATGATGATGATGATGATGATGATGATGAAACATAAAGAATCCTGCGGCAGGAACCTGTTTTTGGCGTGTGAAGAGTTAGGCCCATCACATTTTGAAGATCTGAGTGCACGGAGGAATAGATGGCCAGTCCTTCCCACCCATAGCCAGGGTCAAGAGTTGACATGACACACATCCGACCATCGTGAGTGGTCTCTAGTGTACGTGTCCGTCCTGAGTACTGGAGGTCCAGGGTCAAGCCTGTGAGGGCCGGATGTATACGTGGACTTCTAGTAACAAATTCCCGGGTTCTCTGGGTAGTGAGATTGGACGCCCGTGTGTATTGTTGCACACGTAAAAAAATCCCTTAGCAGTGGAAATGAAAAAGAATAGCCTAACGCCGCTGCCAGGCAAAATTTTGAGTTAAAAATCTACCCAAAGTATTTCAGGATCCTCGCCGGTCCTACGGAGTTCGTGCACTGAGTTGAGGTCTCAGGCTTGAGTTAGGACTAGAACAGAGCACTTATGGGTTACACCCGTGTGCTGTGATGTTGATCCGTCGACTAAACTAAACTCGACCGACCATGCTAAAAATATGGCATATAGAACCTCCAACTGCCTTGACAAAATGTTACCTGGTCACATAATCATATAATTCAAGTTTCCTGGCTTCCTTCACTTAATCAATCATTGACTTTCTGCACACTCATAAACATTTACATCAGTAACATTATTTGCTTCAGAAATTCAATTAACCGTGCATGTTTTTCATGTATTTTACAGGCAAAAAGCAAGGATTCGGACTCAGCTGCGTGAGGTCAAATCTCATCATTTAGCAGTGCATGTTTTTATACGGTCAGAACAAGTCCTCGAAGCTCAAGCTCACCAGCCAAATTGTTGTTGTATTATGTTCTTGAATGATCTTACTGTGGGTATGAATGAGGAGTCTTCTAGGCAAAACTACTTCTTGCTGTGGCAATATTTGACAATGTCTCTAACGGCTTCAACCATTGTTTGATGTACTGGGTAATCTCGTTACTGTGGAATTCTTTATTAGTTTAGATGTAATACTCCCCAAATGCACAGCAGTGTGATTAAGTTAGGTGATAACATTTGCAGGAATGGAGATTTAGTTAGGTGTTGTTTTTTAATGAATTGTAGGAGTTAGGTAGGTGTTATCATTTAAAGGAATGGTGAATTTAGTTAGATGTTATTATTTAATGGAATGGGGAGATAATAGTTTGGTGTTAACATTTAAAGGAATGGGGAATTTAGTTAGTTTACAGGAATGGGGGGAGTTAGTTGTTATCATTTAGGAATGGGGAATAATATTCATGGCAGAAAACCTTTACCGAAATGTGTTTCTTTCATTTTGTCCCAGTTATAATTTTTAAATATTTTCTTTGTAGTCACGTGTAATATTAAATGATTATGAAGAAAATGTTGAAATAACTCATCTATAAATTGTAAAACTAGTGTTATAAAAACTCAAAAAAATAGATCTTGTGTCAAGTATGAGAAAACCCTTGAATTAAAATTACTGTGGACAGCCAAAATGAGTAACGTAATGTTTGTTAAAGGTACCAAGATATGGAAGCACAGTGTCTCGCTCACTTTGCTTGCCAGCCTGGGGCCCATCTTTTTAACCCCCTTCAAAGTAGGGATATGTTTCTAGGCCATTGCATAATTGAGGAGAGGTGGCTAGTTTAATTCCTCATTATCTTTCTTCCCCACACAATTTAGAAAATTATCATGGTACCATTTCATGGGGCTAGGTCAGTCTCTGAGCCATACTATCGGGGAGAAAAGAATCCTGTTGTTGCTGAGGATTGGACCCAGGCCCTGTCTTGGTAAGCAAGTATACTAGGCATTTTTTAACTTGGCTCACTTTTTAGTTACACTAAATCACTCTATCACACTTGCCTTTTGGCCCACTGGTCATATGATTGAATCCTCAATCGATACACATTTGTAGAAAATTGACCTGGGCTCCCATTTCACCCCTGTCTGAAATTGGTGCCAGGAAATGTCCATGGAAGTAGAGGCACTCGGCATGATTCAGACCACATCACCCATACTAAATTATTGTATACGGGAAGTGTAGTCGTTAACTTATTTGAAAAGAAAGTTTAATAATTTTGTAACATAAATTTCTTTTAAAATCGTACACAATGAAAATATATATGAACAATGACTGAAGTTTGTTAAAACCTTGTTGTCAGTAAGACTGTTAAAATGCAGGGTGATTGAATTGCTCCAGTGTCCTGTTCATAGCAATTTGTGCATAAGTATCAAGTTTGAAATTTCTTCAATTTTCTATTTTAATCGTGATTAACTTTTTCAAAGAATTTGAGTTAAGCATGAATAAATTAAATACACATTATTTTAACATTTCTTTATATGAATAATGAAGACGCAGACATTATATTGTACAGTTGTTTGCCTGGCATAGTTCGCTATCTCCTGAGGTGCACAGCACAGTGTTCAACATACATTGAAGCAACGTATAAACTTTGTTATCTGAAATGCACATAATACACTTTCATGTGTTTTACTGTGACCATGGTATTTATAAAATACTATTTTGTCTTTTTGTTTACAAAGTTGCTGTCTACCCAAGTGTATTTCAGACACCTCTGCAAATCTCAGAAATTTACATTGCTTCAATAATTGTTGAATTAATTTTGTAGTATACACCTGATGAGATACAGCAAAATATATCATGTAATAAATTGTGTGATATATTATTTGTGTCTTCACTATTCAGATTGATACGGCGAAAATATTGTCTTGAATTTCTTTTATCTGTTTTCTAGCTGTGAAAATTAAAAAACAAATCAAAATATTGTTACATTGTGTAGATCATGGCATCTCTGAACAAAACAAAAAAATACTCAACCAACTTTATTTTGTAGTATCTGTTCTTTTCTGCTTCTTCTGACTAAGTTTAAGTTTCTACAAAAATAAATGTTTTAAATTTCTTGGACAAATTGTGTGAGGAACAAAAATATGGAAGAGGCTGGTTGAACGGAAAATATAATTTCTAATATAGCATGATTGCATGTGAAAGATGAGAATCATAATAATTAGCTGTTATTTTGTGATATTTATGTATTTATTTGGTTATAATATGCTGTATTTGATGCTTGCATCAGAATGCACTCAGTTTAATCAAGAGCGCCACTATCAATTGAAATTGCTGGTTCAATTCAAACACATGTGTGGTCAACAACATTCAACATATTATTATGACGCAGTGTTGTTAATTTATTTTCTAACGAATGACTTCGTGTCAAGAAATATTTCATGACTGTTGTTATCATCATCATCATCATCATGTCTGTCATGAAATATTTCTTGGTTGTCATCGTCATCATTATCATCATGTGCCATGCCGATAAGCATGTGCAGTCATCATTCACAATCACACATTATCACCAGTCCTTGAACCAGGTCTATGTTATAGTCCTGATTATGCCTTGTGGGGCAGCCATCTAGGTATTTATCCCTTTGCCTTCCCCTTGCTTTTTTTCCCCATCAAGTTTGCCAGTTGTCACTAAATTTTTGAGTTTATTTCTCCTTATATTGTGTCCAAAACATCTTGACTGTCCACATTTAATTTCTCTAATCAGTTTATGGTTTTATTTATTGCTTGAAAACTGTCTCATTCATATTTTGTTTCTATGTGTCCATGGTATTCTTGCATTTTCCTAAAACCACATTTCCATTGCCATTGGATGTTTCTTAGCTTGTCTGCATTGTGTCTATGTTTCACGAGCATATAACAGTATAGATTCTGTATAGCACTTCAACATTCCTTTTTCTCACAATTGGCAGACTTTTATTGATTAGTATGTTTTCTATCTTGCAAAAAGGCTACCTATGCCATGGATATCTTCCATCAAATTGTCAGTTTATATAAATATATAAGCATATACATACTATAAAC